>VYZX01010548.1:19478-36797 GCA_013401335.1 Brachypteracias leptosomus
GAGCCTTCTCTTCTCCAGGCTGAACAACCCCAACTCTTTCAACATGTCTTCATAGGAGAGGTGCTCCAGCCCTCTGCTCATTTTCATGGCTCTCCTTTGGACATGCTCTAACAGGTCCATGTCCTTCTCGTGTTGGGGACTCCAGAACTGGACACAGTACTCCAGGTGAGGTCTCACCAGGGCAGCGTAGAAGAGCAGAATCACCTCTCTTGATCTGCTGGCCACAGTTCTTTTGATACAGCCCAGGATGTGATTGGCCTTCTGGGCTGCAATTGCACATTGCTGGCTCATGTCCAGCTTTTCATCCACTAGTACACTGTTATACTAGTTCAGCCACACTGCCATCAGTTGCCTGATCACACAGGTCAATGATGAACTCAGCAACATCTCCTCAGAAGTCTTCTTTCAAACAATTCTGCCATAGGTTCCTGTGGACCCAGCTCACTGCGGTGCCAGCATTGCCTCCTGGACACAAGGGACAGAGATGGCTCCCTCAGTGGCCCTTCACATGGAAGAACATCACCAAGAGAGCTCAGCAAGATGTAACAGCCCCAACAGAAGCCACATCCAACAAGAAGCTCTTCCAACTGATCAGCTCCTGGTCAATATAGCCCTGGACTTGCCTGCTACACAAACCACAACCACCTAGGTGATGGCAGAGCCACAGAGACAGGTGGGCCAGGTTCTGCCTCTGGAACCTGAAGCCAGTGGGGAAAACAAAACATTCTACTAGGTTGTGACTCATCCATAGGTCAACTCCAACTTGGGGCCCACAACTTGGGCCCCAGCACTTCATACAAGTCTTTTTTATACCCAGAGAAAAAACATTTACCCCACACCACTGTATAATTGCTATTAATGTTGGGCATTATAACATTGGGACAATATAAAAGATACTAATAAATTTGTCTTGAAGCCTTTGTCATTTTTTTTCCCATGAAAAGTTGATGGAATAGAAGCATCTATACTCTACAGGAATATAAATCCTTCCTGGAAACAGAAATGAGTATCCCATTGATTTTTAATAATACTTAGTCATACCTGACATCATGTCTACACCATCAAGGGAAATCAGTTGCAAGATTCTTGGAGTAACTCCATACTGGCTGCTATATCTTCACAGAGTAGTACATTGCTACATGCTAGTCAAGGGTTAGGACTGGACTGGCCACTAGACAACTGACAGATGCTCTCTATTGACCTCTCTACCTTCCCAAATGGGAAGATAAAGGAATAAGGGGGAGAGACTTATGGATTAGAAAAGAGGACTAAACCAACTTTAGTAATACTACTGCTAATAATAAAATGAAATATATACAAAGCAAATGTCAAACCCAATCCCCCAGTGGCAATTAAGTCACCATCACCACTGATGCTGTGGAGCAGGCACTGTGGAAGTCCCACACTCAACTCAGTGGCAGATGGAACTGGATTCAGCAGCTGGATTCTAGAACTGGATTCAGGAAACATGGATTAGGATCAAAGGCAGAACGGACAGAGTCCTCCTCAAATGCTGTCAATTGAAGATGAGACATTAGCCCTCATGATCCCTCAGCTTTATGCTGAATATGAGGTATATGGGATGGAATACTTTTTTGGTCAATTTAGGGTCACCTGTGCTGTCCCTTCCCCCCCACTGGTGCAGCCTTTTACTTTCTTCACCCTCAACAAAGTGCACAAGATTTAGCAGTGACCTTGGTCTGCATAGGAGCAAGTATACGCAAGAGCCTTTCTGCATAGCAATCCTTGGTAGTAAATATAAACATCAAGCATTATCACTGCTAGAAGCAGACACTGTCTGCAAAAATATGCTGTTAGCTTCAGAAAGTGCAGTTACTTGGAAGAGACTTAACTGAAAAGTAAAATCACTGAACAGAATTAGTTCTGTTCTAACTCAAACCAGTACAATGAGGATAATGGCTTAGGTCCTAAAACCCAGACTTGGGGTGTCCCTGCACAGGGTGCCACAGCATGGAGTACGCATGATCCAATTCCCTTTAAAAATAAGTTTTATGATTCCCAAGTCATTGAGACAGTCTTAAAAATGATTCCTCTTGTCTTCATACAGTTAATCACATGAAAACAGAAATGAAACTGTACTCGCCATGAATGCCTAAATGGCTTCAGGTTTTTTGTTCTTTTTTCAAGTTTACTGTAGAAGTTACATTGAATGAAATAATTAGAAGCTCTCCCAACTTATATGATTTCCTGTTGCTGCCCAACTGGAAATGGACTCATTCATTTCCTAATACAAACAGTGGCAACGCAAATTTAGTGGCTAATCACTAGTGTATCTAATCACCAGGAGAAAGCTGAGAGTAAACTGCATGTATTTGTCACCATTTAAACAATTCACATTTTGCCAGCAGTAAAGAATAAATATTTGAGACACTGCCAGTAAATTCTAATTTTTGTTTAGGGAGGATGGTGTTACTTTGAATACTACAGTTGTCTTATCTTTAAAATAATAACTTGTATGTATAAATACAGGTGTAATAATTCTGCAGCTTTACAAGTGGAGAGTTTTAACTGTAAATGTTGGCTTGTTCTGAGAATTTGTCTTAAGTTAACCTATGTTTCTGAACAACACAAGATAGTCTGCATGATATTATAGAAATACAATCTCCAGTCTCTGGAGATCTGGTTGAAATTTCATATGTAGTTTCAATCACATCAATAACAAGAGACAAGCTAGGACAATATTCACTCAGTGCAGATAAAAAGCTTACCATGCGGAAGAGACATTCTGCAAAATATAAGCAGGAGAAGGGGAAGACACACTATCACTTAAGTCTTCATCCTAACAACACAAGCCATATAGCACAGAAGTAGCTGTTTCACACCATTGCTGTGATACACCAGATCTACTGCCTTTGCCTCCAGTAGTATTGCACAATACCATGTCCTGCCAGCTCTGTAACTACAGCATGAACTAATCTACAGCAGGAAAGAAAAAGAAAAACTTTGTAGACGTTACATGAGAGAGTGTGAAACATTGATGAGACTTTTTCTTTCTTACTTGCTACCTAATTTTACTATTATGTTGCCTCTTTACAAGTTTTAAACCAAAATTGTCACAAAAGAGAAACTTTATAGACTTGGTCCTGGAGTTGGGACACTTCTCTACAATATTTGTTTGTTATCACTTCAGTAGTTCATAGTAGTCAATGTTTGACAGAAATTCCCACAGCAAAGAACCTGATTAAAAAAATATTGCAGCAAGGACTAAAATACTACACCTTCTTTTTCTTTAGTGACAAATTGTTACAGTGACAAACACTGGCAAGTAGAATGCATCTGAAGGGAAGAAAATATAGTGTGTGCACAAAATTTCATCATTCCATTTAGTCTTAGAAACGAAAGAAGGAAAATCAGAGGCAATGGAACTGGGTGCAGCTATTGTTTTTATTTAGTCCCACGGGCAGTGCCATAATGACAGATATTCTTGTAGTGCAGCTCTTGTACAGCTTTTCATGTTCCCCGCGAATTCTAGCATTTCCACATAGTTTTTCAGGCACTCAGTGATTTTCATAATAAGATTGTTACCCATTTTCACATTCTGTGTATAATAAATCCTCTGTTACAATGTTTTCTTAACTCATTGGTAAATAAATGGAAATGTGGCCTGCTTCCTCTGTGAAGTACTTGATACACTGTGTTAATGCACTGTGTTCATATAAATGTATTGCTCCACCTTTATACAGGTGGATAAATTCATGAACCATGATGCTTAACAGAAAATTTGTTTGAAGCCTCCTGCAGAAAATGGTAAGATATACAAGTCTTAAAATCATAAATGTGGCCTAGGAGATTTTGTTAAGGTTTATGAACTCAGGGTTATGTTTTTCATATGCATGACTCTAGACACGATGACATCTGCAGTGACACTGGCTTTGACCAAGTTCACTCCTTGTCTTCTGCCACAATGGATTTCTTGTTAACCTTGCAAAATATTGAAAAACAATTGGTCATTCTTGCCCACTGCTCATCGCCTGTTGCCAGTAACCTTTCATGACTAATTTCTTTGCATCAAGTTACAAATTTATTAAATCTGGCCTGGTGAAACAGCAACATAATACTAGAAACAATACTTGGGATGTTGAAAAGTGGGTAACACAAGGACTGCATTTATTAGGGTTAGGACTGATTGCACCTGCCAAAGAACAGGAGGTTTTGTCTTTTCTGGGACTCCTCAGTAAAGAGAGGCACTTCCAGAGCGATACTCTGCCAGCATAACTTAAACACCCACTTTAATAAGATAAATTTCCAACCAGACTTGCCTCCTTTCTCTTGACTAGGAGCTCAGCTGCCCACTTCTTGGCATTACACTTAACTTTTTATACACTTAATTTTATATAGGATGAAGTTAGTTAAGATCACTTTTGTCTTTTGTGGAAAAAAATGCCTGAATTCAGAAAATTCAAGTGCACAGTTCTATACAAGATTGATAGAAAAGCATGCATCTATATATTTTACAAGCATTTTTGCTAGAGCTTTGCAAATGGCTCTACAAAGAGCAAAGATCTTAATCATAGTTTAAATTGTTCATGACATTCTAAAATCATAGGTGGCTTGATACTCTCAAGTACTGGAATATTCTATTTTGTCTTCATGTTGATTATGCATAACATACCGGAGCAGACATTCAATGCCCTGTAGAAGCATCCTACTGAAAGAAACAGAGTACATGTCATTTGCTGATGTAAAGCTTACTTTTCTGACTGTCACAGTGTTGGTAGATTGATTTCTCTATCCTTTGGAAGTCACTGAGATGGGATTGAAAGGTCACTGATCCCAGTGGACGTTTGTGCCACATTCTGAAGCACAAAGAGCAAGATATTTATGGACAATCAGAAACAAATTGCACAACTAAGATTGTGATCATTTCTGTGGTAGCAGAAATCTTCTGCATAGACCCCTTATATCCTATCTGAGGAGTTATGATCTGCACAGAAAGAAATAAAAGAGAGATGAGGGGTGAATACTTCTTAAAATTGTTGCACCTTCAGTCAGCATATTATTTCTTATTCACCAGCATGGAAACTGATGGACTAAAGCCTGGAGCTGTATTCATGACCCTGGGGAGTTTTCTCTGTGAAGTCTCGGGAAGCACGGCTGCTTTAGGAGCATTCTGGGAGGCACAAGGGGGTTGCCAATGCCTCAGATCCTCCTCATGAGGGACTGGCAGTTGATGTCTTCATGGGATCCCACCTGGACCTGTGAGATCTGCAAGTTCTATGGTACTGCCCACCATGACCTGCAGCAGGTCCTTCCCCATCTTGAAACATTGATGAAGCAATCCAGCAGGAAGAATCTCATGGAGAGGCTCCTCTCTTGTTTCTCTGTGCTTCTTCCCTGCTGAATTCGCAGGTAGGACAGATGGTGGTTGCACAGGTGACAGACACTGCTCTGCACTTCAAGTGGCACTAGTGCCAACTCGAACCAACCTCCAGCACAAAGAAACCAAAAACACCAATGCTATTCACATCTCTAAGAAACATGCCTTCAATTACCTGCTATTACTGTTTGTGTAAGAATGATAACTTGGTTGTAAAAAGAAGCAAATAAAATGAAAATGTCTGTGTCAAAAATACTGTGTTGATACTATCAGTCTAGTTATCAGGAAATCTCAAGTGAGAGTCAAGAGAAACTATGTGGTCAAAACCTGGAAGATGTCATCTCAGAACAATGAGCTCTATTTCTAGGAAATAGACAATATATAACCTCATATCAACTTCCTTATGAAGCAAGGCACAATCTTGGATACAAAGAGTGCTCTGACTATGTTCTGAGCAAGTCTGTTCTGACATTTTTAAGCAATGATCCTACACTGAATATAAATGCATGGATACCTCCAAGCTCTTCAGTATTGTCCAAAAGACAATTTCTGGTGAAGTAGAAGCATAACAGAGACTGACAGAGCTGGGGAGCAAGTAAAGCAGAACCTCTCTCAGCAGGCCCTCCTTAGCTTGCCCCTGTCTGTATTGTGGGCACTGTATCTGTGGCGTTGATTTTAGTCAGCAGATATCAGACAAGACAAATAATAGAATTTGTCTTTTATTTAATAGATGTAATAACGTCAAGGGGAGGAGGATTCTTGGATTTTCCTGTATTTTGGAATTTACAGGCCATTAGATAGCAGGAGTTCTGAGATTTTATTGAATGAGATACACAGCAAGTGAAATGTTTTACATTAATAAGAATTTTGTCTGAGTCCTGATTAGTTACACTTTTTGAATGTTCTCAGGCTTGAGTAGAAGTAGTTTACTTTTCTTTCTCACCTTCCATTATGTTCTCTCCATATACTAAGTGATTCTCCATACCTCTTCCCAAGATTCAACAGTGTCCTCTAAACTCCCCATAGACATTTTGAACAATGTTTCTCTAACACAATTACCCTAATGCAGAATTAANGAGTTATAAAGGAAGTTTGAAAAAGTATCTCTACAGGACAAAGAAAGATTCCCCTTCCTAATGAGACCAATGGATGGTGGAATAGTATTGTATTGTATTCCAGATGGTGGAATAGTATTGTAGTCAATGGATTTGAACTACATAGGGAACCCCAACACTTGTGGCATGCCATCCACCAAGTAATCCTTCAAATCTCTGACCAATGTCAGCTTCTTGAGCTTAAACCCTTAAGGGTATGTGTCACAAGGTCATAAGCATCCAGCCTATGTCAGCAGAACTCTATAATTTTACACATCTGCCAGATTCTTACTGTGTAAGTCAATGAGTTCTGTAGGTTTCTAAATAGCCTTCAACTTGCTTGCCCTCACATTAAATGCAAGATAATGTATCTGATTGCTTAAAGGTTTTATTGTCAAGACATAAAACTTTTTCCAAACTATTGTCTTTTATTTTCCAGGTTATAAAGTGTTCAAATAAACAAATCTGATTTGATTTTACCTTATTTTATTATTCCATGACTAATTTACTTTTATTGCTTCTTAAATTAACTCCATGGACATTTCACTTTTAGTTCCAAGTGCATTTTTTATGAAAGTACTCTATAAAGTTTTGTTTGTGGAGTGATAATTTTGAACACGTTGGCATAAGCTACAAAGCCCTAAATGGTGTGGGACTTGTTTGGCTTTTTCCTTTGTCTTTTAAGCCATTGAGTTCACCTGGAGCATTTCTGTTGTCATTTCCAGTTTCAGTAATGGATGGGAAAACATTTGCTGTGAAGAATGCTTAACTCTACAACTTGTTTCCCAGCTGGTCTGCTTGTCTCATTAGTCCTTAGGGCACAGAGCAAAACTTACTTGTTTACCTGCGCTTCTTTCTAAGAAAATCCACGGGGCTGTTATCTTATCAGACTTAGTGAGGAAACTGGTAAGACCTGATGTTTGTAGAGGGCTTTTGTGTTCTGAGATACTAATTAGTTTTGGGATTTTCTTTTCTCTGGCAGTTGTTGGTAATATGTTGTGAATTATTTATTAGGCTTTTTGTGAATGTAAATCCACCCAAATGCTTGGGCAGTGGACACATGTTTTATAGGTATGAATGTCAATCAATAAATAAATAGCTGTGAGAGCTTCTCTGTAGAGTCAGAAAATTATCAGAAGAACAGGAGTAAAAAATAGAAGTATTTTGACACTGAGCCTTTTTTAGCCTTTTTTGTCATGGGGTTTTTTTCTTCAGTATCCTCTCACTTCTGTGGTGATATTTCCTAACAAACAATGTCACCACTGTAAGGGGCAGGTGCCATGATGCCATTTGCAGAACTTCGAATGAATTGAATTTTTCAAACTGATATGAACATACTGGTTACAAGGACACATCCAAAAGAAGTAATCCCCATTCAAAATATTTTACCTTCAAAGTCCAAGTACAAGGCCTTGAGCTTTATAAAGAATATTTTATACTACAGTCATAGCCTTCTTTTCATTGTGCAAATGATCTGAGAGCATATATGAGTACTTTTACTCATCTTTTACAGCTGTTCAACAAATATTCCCTGTGAATGCATTTCAGACTACAGGTGGTTCGTGAACTATTCAACTATATTTGACTATATGCTTTTCTCAAGGCTCTGACTCATATTCACTAAGCAAACAGCTGTGGTGGCTAAGACCTTACTGCCTCTTCTGCCCCCATCCAAGCTGTTTATTACTGACCCTTTGCCAAAAATTCTTGCTCCTGTTCCAGATACAGCAAAACCTGCTGCACCTCAGCTGCTCCAGTTCATAATCTGGCATCTTACCGCAAAACAACTTCTATTGCTAAGTTAAGCTTTTGTACAGGATTGTAAAATGGAACAGCTGAGGTGCAGTAAAATGCTATTTTTCAGCAACTCTGCATTTGAAGGCCGTATCTTCTTGAAAGAAGTGCTGATTTAACTAGTTCGTCAAGAACTACCAGAGTTTGTCTGTCAGTGTTTTCCTAAGCATGTGTTTGCCATTGCATTGCTTTTAGATGTGTAAAAGCATTGTAAACAAAATTAAGAATTTTTGATGAATATATTAACACCAACTACAGTAACTTCACTACAGCATTTGACAACTGTTGTTACCTGCATGGATGTTACATATATATCTGTTTAAAGAGTATAAATTCTCTACTCTTCAAAGAAACAAATATCCAAAATTCATTGAGAAGCAAAGATGTATGAACTTATGAACACAGGATGGGAAAAGGGAATCAGAATGTGCACGACTATTCTCAAATATTTACCCACATCTACCTCAAACTTAGTTGAAATATAAACTCTTTAAAAACTGGCTGGGGGAAAACTAACAAATTAAAAGAATACTGTGGAAATAGAAAGGGTATAAATCCTAGCCATACACTAAGAGTAAAGTGAAACCATGAATTTTTTCCTATGAGGTTTCTGAATATAAAATATTAAAGTTGACAAGAAAAAAAAAATCTTAGCACTTTTTATCCTTTCAGTGTAAGTGAAATATGCAAAGGATATTTGTGCAAAAATAGGTGCTCTTACTTAGATGACTATTAGGTACAGTAAATATTTTCAGGGATGTTCCATTCAAGTTTGCTCTGTAACTACCTGTCACAAGAGAAGGTCATACACAACATGTATCACTTTGTTCCCTTAACTGAATTGCACAAGGAATACAGAAGCAAAGAATTTGGTCATATATATATATTTTCATGGTAAGAAGATATCTCCTATTCCAACTGAAGTTAATCTCCTATTATACTTCAAAAGGTGGAAAACATCCAGACAGAGTATTCCCAGGATAAGAATCAGTTGTTCTTTATAAATATGACAGTAAAATGGAGCACTATGTTGAATTAACACTCACCAGACAAAAGTGACAACTACTGAAACCTGGCCCAATTTGCATTGTTTTACAAACATAATGTGCTGCAAAGTAGACTAAAGCAGCTGTTACTTAAAATCAAACTGAAGAGAAATTCAAATGATTTATACTGTTAGACTTTTCTCCATTAACAGCTGCTTCAGACCTTTTGCCCTGAGGGAAAATAGAAATGGATTTTGAAACACAAAAAGCACAAAGCTTTGGACTTCAATTATTGGAAATAACAAAGTTTTTAGCAGGGAAAGATTAGTACCAATGATGCAGCTTAATAAGATTTTCGTGAAAACAAATTACTTTTTCCAGCATGCTCACAGCTTGGGATATAGGTATGTTGGGTATATAATTACTTTAATTAGAGGGAAAATTGAAGGAATTTGACTATAATTGCCCATTAACTAGTTGTTCTGAACATGACAGTCACCATAACTGTTTTTGCAACAGCAGATTTCCTAAGGTGAATATAGTCCTGGTGGCACTCCATTCTGCTATATGATTATTGATTATGCTTCCAGTTTACAAGAATTAATGCTTTCTGAGTGTAGTCCCATCCTTCAGCACTCACTTCATCTGATGCTGTGCCTTTCACTAGGAGATCCAGGAAGAAAGGAAAAGGTATATCCAAAGTTATTAATTACCTTCAACAATTTTTCGATTGTTGTATTATATTTGCAACAACTTCCCATGCAAATAGTCTACAAAGCAAAAGCTTTTATTTGTTCCTGGAGCAAGCCAGAGCCCTTAAAGCACAGTTTGTTTTCTCAAACTTTCCTTTGGACCCTGAAATTACAGAATCACAGAATTATAAAATAGCTAAAGTTGGCAGGGACATGTGTAGATCACCTAGTCCAAACCTAGAGCTAAAACAGTTTGTTCAGGACCATGACCAGTCAAGTTCTGAATATCTGTAAGAATGGAGACACCATAACTTCTCTAGACAGTATCTTCCAGTTGTTATCAGTCACCTTCAGAGTAAAAGTATTTTTTCTTATGTAAATAGCTACCTACAGCAAATAGAGATTCCTGAAAACATGTAATATCTTAGCTATTGTTTAATACAGTAATTTTTTTATTGAATTTCATTTTTGCTTCTACATGGCTTATGGACTCAACCATTAGGTTTCTGTTGGTACCCTCATCTATACTCCTCAGTAGATCCAGCTAACTCTAGTTAGGTTGAAACACTTGTATTTTATTCAATGGGAATGAGATTTTGTACCAGGGAAATGAACCCTAGAGGAACTATTCTGGTTTTACACTACCTTTAAATAGAATTTGGCCGCTCCTACGTAATCTAAAGCATGCCTCAATTACTATCAAACTCTTAGCTTCAAAATGTGATGTGATTCATGGAAAAAAATTACAACAGATAGAAAATGTACCTTGCTACAGTATACTAGAGGTCTTCCTAAAGGTGGTTTGGAAAAAAAAACAGAATTATGTAATTAATGTATTTCTGTAAGAAACCATCTAATTTCCTGAGTAAGTTTTCAAGTCACTGGAACAACCATATAAGGAAATTCTGGCCATTGCCACAGCTTTTCTTAATGTGTAGCCCTTCAAACAATCCAGACAGTAAACCAAAATCAGGCGAGTAGAAATGCCAAAAATCTCATCTCAATTAAACTTCCCATGGAATAAAAGAATTTGGATGCTCAAACTCATTTTCCACCATGTAGCACATATCATACAAAGCCAGCAGGAGGACAACAGGTTAGGACAGGCCTGTGAAATCATTGCTGTATCTCCATGGTCTTTTATGAAAGAAGTACAAGACCTTAAATAAACTCTTGATGCAGTAGACAGCTGTCTGGAAAAAAAAAAAAGCATACCTGGACTTCTAATTAGACAGCTATAGCTTTCTGATATGTTGTATCCCTAGTGATCAGAGGGACAAACAAACTGACTCAAGAGATTCACTTTGTGTGTCACTTCTACGGCAGGTCCATTGTCATCCAGTGGCATGGATTAGTATCCATCTACATATACAACTGACATTGGGTATGTTTAGTCAGCACACTGGGAGGCATACAAAGAATGAGAAAACAAAGTGGAACTTGATGTGTGCTGGGTTGCACTCATCCAGAGGCTAAAGGTAAGGCAAACATGAATAGTGTACATATTTATGAAGCATAGCCAGGAAAGCCAACTGGCAGCTCTACCTGCATATCTGCTCCCTGGGAGAGCATAACCAGCTGAAGCAGCCTGGCAAGCTTCCTCACACACCCTCTATCAACACTGTTTCCATAGAGTAAAGGAGAGGAAAGGAAGGAAAATTGGATGTAGCTTTCTCCATAGAGCTGTCCCTGAGAGAAGGGATGATACTTCTCTGCCTCCTCCCAACCTACTTCTCCTTGGAGCAGCTTTTCGCAGTCAGTAGCAGATTGTGCCATCTGCCTTGACTGGGAGGAACAAGATGAAAACCCCAGGGGAGCAGATCTAGCCTGGTAGGAGGCAAAACTGCTATGTAAAACCAAAAGTGCTTGGGATGAGCTCTGGTTTGAGTCATGAGCGGAAGGACAAGGTAGACCACCATGAACGTTACTAAGGTTGATACACACCCAACGGGAAGCAGCCAATATGAACATTTTGGTGTCACTGCACAGAAATATAGCTGGCCAGTGCCTGCAGGCCAGCTTCACAGGCAATGATGCATTTATCCTTTACAAAGCCAGCAAAGTGCCTCCTCCAAGCATTTTCCTCCTAGTACCCTCAAGACACTCAAGCCACTGCTGCTCAGAGGCTATGCATTTTTACACTTGTGCTCTCTTCCTTTCACTTTCCACCTCCCCACCACATCTTAGACCTTAAAAGCTGTAATACAGATACTTGCTTAGTGGTTTGGTTTAGCTGTTCTGAAAAGAGGAGAAAGTATACCTGAGCTTTTAGCAGCATGACTCCCTTGAAAGCTTGTTTTCATGCCCAGCACAATAGCTGAAGTCAGGATCCATTTTGCATGTACTGTAAGAGGGTTCACAGCTACTGTGCTGTAGGAGGATGGTTGGGGAGCAGGTAATTATAGCCCACACATACAGGTATCCTCATCCCTGCCAGACTTCTGCAGAAGCCTTTTTCTGGGATTTCTGTGCACCTGCAGATGAGGATGACTGGGGACTTACAGCAGTCCTCAGGAAAGGCTTGAGGATTTGGAGATATAATGGCAAATTCTTCTCTTCAACCCACGTGATGGGTTGAAGAGAAGAAATTAGCCATGTGAAAAAAAAACAGGTACTGTGACTCTTTCTCATAGGTAAATATTTCTTTAATCTTTTTTTTTTTTTTTCTGAGGGTTATTTTTTGGTATATCCAGCTGCGGCCTGTAGCAGAAAGGAATATCTCATAATGAGCTCTGTTATAAATGGCTCTGAAACACAGTGTTGGAATGCCACTAAAAATATTTTGTCTGTGGCTTTTGCTAAGGCTCAACTCCTCAGGAAATACTTTCATTGTTTAATGCTGTCATTTTGTACATATCCAATATTTTCTTAATCTGTCACTGAGAATAGTTTATTTATAACAAGCTTATTTTCCAATTGCATGCTGTAAATATGTCTTAACAGTCTTGCCAAAAACACTAACTATTCACTATAACTGCTCAGTTATAGAGATTTAACCAGTTTATTAGCTTTTAAAAATGCCAGAAGTATGTGTCAAATCTTCCCTTACCTCCTTTTTTCCACTGAAATAGTGGATGTAGAAGTGTGGGTCAGGAGTCACTTGGTTGATTAGACACAGTTATAAAAATGAAGGACCAATTGTGTCTCTAGATTTATCCCTTAGTTTGTCGTTCACATCTCCCCAGAAATAATTCCAAAAGGCAATGGGCCTTAAAGACAAATACTTCATGTCTCTTCCTTGCTCCTTAAAAATGTGCTACTAGCTTATAATAAAAGCATCTTATGGTAACTATAAAACAAGAAGCCCAGCTGCTCTTGCTGAGGAATTTTTGAGGAGGCTCCAGTGCCGTCAACAGGGAGTCTCTTGTTGTCCTCTGGAAGATGCGAAGGGAGAGAAAAAGGCCCTCTGTTTCTTATGTCTCAGGTTTATTTTATAGATTGCCTGCTGAATTTTACAGCTGGCAACCAGGTAAGGCTTATAAAATGTGTTTCATAAGGAGTACATCTCACAGCATGTATTCTGCAACAGGATTCTGTTTGTTTGGGGGACTTAAATTATCAAAATTAGCTCTCTTAAGAGTCCTGTATTCTTTAAATATTATTAAGTCTATATATGCATGTGTGTGCATCTGTGTTTCTTTATGTAGAGAATAAAAATGAAGCTATGTGGAATACAGAGAACTTGTTGAAACATTCACACATCTGCCAGCAAGTTTGCTGAAAGTTTGGGGTTTTTTAATATATTTACACAGCTGTAATATATAATACTTTTATGGGGAACGTTTTTCATCATTAGCTTTCCCACAGGTTAAGAAGGTTATTCATAGATATATCTACACACAATGAGCCAAATTCTCATCTTAGCTGTAATGGTGTAAATCCAGAGTCACTCCATTAAAATCGATTGCTTTTGCTTTTTTTTTTTCTTTTAATTTGTACCTGGTTACAGAGAGGAATTTGTCCTCCTCCAAGATCCCAGCAAGACTGCTGACCTTCTGTGCTCAAGCAGATAATCTGCTGGTCATTTCTGTGTCATAGCTGTAGAAACAGCCGTCCAGCTCTTAGTGCATTCTGCAGTCATATGCTTCTGCTGATAAGATGATAGGAATCAATCTTTCTGAAAGCAATGTCCAAAGGCTGTCTCTAGGACTGTTTTTAATTCACAGGTGCTGTCACTCTCTCTCACCAGTGTCTAAAAAAAAGTCTAGAATTTCTCCAGCTATTTATTCCTCCTGACTAAAATCCATATGCATGCTTTAGCCACACCTGGGACAAATTGTCATTAAAACGTCATTCAAATGTGGCTCATGATATGGGCCCAAAACATATCTTGCCTCTTCAAGTGGAAATCCTTTGTAACTGCACTTCAGTCATTAAAAAATAATTTCAAACTTCCGCTGCCTTCATGGAGAATGGAATTCATTCTCCTTCATTGAGTTGCTCTTTTTAACTAATATGGTTAGACAAGATTTTAGAGCAAACATTATTTTTCAGCTGTGTCAGGAGATTTTTAAAAGCTACCTTGTCATTGTCTTAATGTGGCAGTTTTATGGCTGTAGGGATGCTCTCAGCAGCTCCTGCACTGCCGTTTCTTTTCACTGCAAGAAAGTCAATGGGTAAAAAGGAGTTGTGAAGGAGTAAGTCATGATGGAGGCACAGGGCTTTCCACAGAGAGCAAGTTGCACTGTTTTCATGATTGTGTTTAATTATGGAGGAAGCGATAGTCA
The DNA here is from genome assembly GCA_013401335.1 of Brachypteracias leptosomus. Classification (NCBI taxonomy): domain Eukaryota; kingdom Metazoa; phylum Chordata; class Aves; order Coraciiformes; family Brachypteraciidae; genus Brachypteracias; species Brachypteracias leptosomus. The sequence goes on from VYZX01010548.1 coordinate 34,110, forward strand.
TAGTCAAAGTCATCTGAGAAATTTGGGACATGCTCCTATGGTATATGAGCAAATTAAGCAAGTGTAAGTCCTGGGTAAAACTTGAATGCTGCCTAAACTGAATGATATCTCTATCAAAGCAAACTATTTTTTTTTTGCAAAAGCTAGTTACAAAACACTAAGTTCCCACATAATGCGGCATTCCATCTCATTGCAGGATAAGCTGCAAGTCAAACACAGAAATCACTGAAGTGAATTAGACTGGAAACTATCTTCTACATGGGCCAAATCTTCTCATATATTTCTACTCTGCCAGACAGAGCTAAGCCCTGACGCCCCACTGTAAGTCTCTCAGTAAGACTGGAGTAAACCCCAAATAGGCTGCTACATTTCCAATTTAATATGGGACTCAATTTCAATACAAGGACAAATTACCTATTCCTACATTTTCTATACATTTTTTGAGTATAAGCCACTGAATTTGAGACTGAAGTATGGGCAGTCCTTCAGCCTCCTGCAGTCTGCTCTGCCTAGTCTATTCCATGTGATCCAAAGGGACACAAGCAAGGCGGTGGACACTGGGGACTAAAAAACTGTTGCTGAGTGCTCAAGTCAGAACCTGAATGGCAGCAGCTGAGCAACAAGCAGGAGAAAAAAGAAGGTCTGGGTAAGAGATGGGTCTGAGTGGTCTTCTTGCAACCTGGCAGGCTCTGCATGCCAGGCTGCTCCTCAGGCTGGGCTGCATCTGCTGCCTGGAGCTCAGGCTACCTGAAAATCCCAGCTGCCTTTGAGGTCTCTAATAGCGTGCCTGAGCAGAATACCCTGTGCAAAGATCTCCCCGTGATCTGGTTACATACCAATTTCTGTCACATAGAAAGGAAGGGGGAGGATTTTTCAAGGAAAGGTTATTAGTCTGTGATAAGATGCTAAGAAACCCAAACATAAACTCCCTCAAAAATAATAGTAACTGTGTGAGAAATTCTTCAAGTGTTTGTATAGTGTAGCCCTATATAATATTACAGACTGTAGTCCCAAATGTTGTAATCTTAACCATACACCAGCATTTGTTTTCAAATGTAATACAGTTTGATGTCCTGTTTGCATTGGACTCACTACTGTAGGTCCCTGCAGGACATTCTGTTTACAAAAAAGATTATCAAAAATAAAAATTACAAAACAAAGTGGTGTAAGTTACAGAAATGAAAGTAGGAATGCCTTACTCCGGAAGTTTTTGCCTCAAGTCCAGATATAAACAAGGCCAAAGGGACTCAGTATAAATCAAGTTATTTTCCTTTTACTTCAGTGAGACAGGGACTCAACAGCTATGCTGGACTTATTTTACAGGCTATAACCTGGAACTAATATAAATCTACTTTCATTCAATTCATAGTTCATGAAACAGCTGTATTGAGATGGAATTTTTTTTGTGTTGAGTTCTTTTCTAGATGTAAAAAAAAACCCCTCTTATAAAAAAACCTTTTCTCCCCTCCCTGCCAAATTTCAAATTTATTGCACTACACATTTACAGTCACATATAAGCTGCTCTTGCTTTACGGGTTTTTTTCTTCTTCTTCTTTTTTGTTCTATCTGTTTAGTTACAACCCAAGCTTTAAACCCTTCTGGACCATGAAAGTGTCACATTTAGCATCCAGGGCACTGCTGTTTGTCTTCTCCCTTTTCCTGCTTTAAGTAATTTGGGCACCACTTGAGAATATCCTTAGTTTCTATTACAGTTGTATATAGTAGCTCTGTTCAACATCAAGGTCCCTTTAGCCTAAATGTTGTTCAACTAAATAGGCTGCAGCTATACAGCACAACAAAATGCAAGGAACTAGGAGACAATATAGCTTTGTCAATGTGCTATTTGCCTGGATTAATTAGCTTCCACAACAATTTTAATGGTCAAACACTGTGCTGATGTTACTATACTGATTCTAGGTTTGAGGCATGTACAGAGCTGGTGAGGACTTTGGCCTAGTGCACCATGGCACTCTAGATATCAATAGAAACAATACCTGCCTCAAAATTGCTTACAGCCTGAATAGACAAAACAGACAAAGGTTACATGGAGAACAAAGGCATAGAGAGGAGAATATCTATGACCACAGCCACAAGCCTCTTCCTGAGACCGAGCCTATGCACTCAGATTGACTACCCACCTGTGCTGCCCAAGTAGCAGGGGCAGTCTTGAGCACACAACAGAGTTGTGAGACATATCTCAGTCAGGCAAGCTCGCACCCTTCCTAATTACTTTGTGTAAATAGCCTCATGAGTAAAGTATTGTTCACATCAGCACTTGAAGGAAACAAATATAAGCCCTTCTTGTTTCAGGAGCTCCTGGCTATAAGCCTAATATGAGATAGCTTTGTACAATAGCAGGTCTAGGTTGTCCATGAGGTCCCCTGCATTGTTGAATTGCTACAGATCCTGACTGCAGGGAAAAAAATCTGCTAAAGCAAGGATTTATCACCCCAGGCAGGTAATACACTCTGGTTTATAGGTAGAAATTCCTGCAGATAGAAGAAGTATTTTGTTCCTTAGCCACAATACACGCTGATATGTGTCCTAGCTGGGATCTACTGTGCTCCTTGCTGATGGCTGTAAGGTGGCATGATAAGTGGATCCTGTGCTGGCTGACAATATTGCAGAAGCAGATGAGCACTATGATAAACACAAAGTACTGCATAATCATTTGTTGTGGTTTAAGGT
>VYZX01010549.1:0-15422 GCA_013401335.1 Brachypteracias leptosomus
TCACAGAGCAAGAAGAGAAATACAACCGAGTGAAGGTGTGTGACTTTTAGATAGACATTGAGGCAGAAGAATATACACAGGTCTTCCACCCTCCAGTTCTTGTGGTGTATAGCCTTCCTTCATAGGGCTAGTGAACAGCAGAGTACTTGTGGAGAGGTCTCTGACTAGGGCAGGTTGCTCAGAGCCTGACCTTGAATGTCTCCAGGGATGGGGCCTTCACCACCTCTCTGGACAACCTGCTTCAGTGATCCCTTACTCTCATATTAAAGAATATTTTTCTAATATCCAACCTAAATCTACCCTTTTCCAGCTTAAAGTTAACCAGAGGAGAACCAGAGAAGCACCAGAGGAGCTAGCCCAGTGCTCACATGGTCTCAGTTTGAGGTTGTGGCTTTGGGGGGAGTACTGAGGAAGCTGATTTAAAAGTTGATGCAATGAGATTTAGATGATAATGAAGCTGCAGCAGCAGAGAAACTCTAAGGCCTTTTGCTTGGTTGGGTGGAGGCAGGGAAAGAGAAAGGACATTATGAAATCCCACAGAGAGGCAAGAGGAGAACGTGGAGTGTGAGCACCCTGCCCCTCCATCCCAGCACAGTGTTAAACTGGACTGGCAACAGCTGTGCTCAGGGTGATAACAGCTGGGCTGATCGCCTGGCCCCAGGGCAGGACACATTCTTAACAGCAGGAAGGCCCCAAGCCAGAACAGAAATAAACCAGAGATAAGCCAAAGTACCATTTACAGTAAATCTTTAAATCAAACCCCAGGCCAAAACACCCCTGCTTGACCAATCAAACACAATAGATACGATGTGACTTCATCTCCACCTCCTGTGTATAAATATCCTCTGTCCTGTCACTGCAGGGTGCTGGTTTTTCTTGGCATTAGCTTGATAGCACTGATAAACTTGATACCTTGTCTGTGCGTGGATTGGGCTTTGCACAGCGGGTAACGAATCCTTATTTTTGGGACAATATCAGGGCACCACAGGATGTTTGCTCTGCAGCTGCACCTACCCCCCAGCTCTCTACAAACCCTGGCACATGTCTGAGCTCCACCCTGGCTCTCGCTTTCATCCTCACCTGGCTTAGGACAAGAGGTGATGGCCTCAGGGTGCACCTGGGGAGGTTTAGGTTGGACTTGCAAGAGTGGTCAGTCACTGGAACAGGCTGACCAGGGAGGTGGTGGAGTCCCCATCCCTGGAGGGGTTCAACAAATGAGTAGATTTGGCACTTTAGGACATGGTCTGGGGGTCAGGGAGATGTTGGACAAAGGTTGGATGTGATGATCCTGGAGGTCTTTTCCGGCCTAAATGATTCTATGATTCTATAAAGCAACCTTATGAAGCTATATCCCTGTCCTCAACGGCCCCTGCCCTGCTCCAGGAAGGGTCCCTCCAGCACTGGGCCCTGCAGAGGCATTTTGCTGCAGGCAAAATCTGTCCAAAAAAAGCTGAAGGAGGACTCAGGAGTGAGATGGTGGCTTTCCCCTGTGGGGAGCCAAGAGGAGCCCCGCTGCAGCAACTGGAGAAATGGCCCAAACAGGGTGGTAACTGGTCCAGTGAATCACAGCCCAAGGGAGCTGAGAATTAGGGCAAGAGCCACCCCAAACCCCAGCACCCCAGGCTGGTGCAGAAACCTGACACGTGTCAGGGGAGATTCAAACTGGAAGAGGAGAGATTTAAATTGGAAATTAGAAGGAAATTCTTTACTCAGAGGGGGGTGAGACACTGGCACAGGTTGCCCAGGGGGGTTGTGGATGCTCCATCCCTGGGCTGTTCAAGCCAAGGTTGGATGGGGCCTTGAACAACCTGGTCTAGTGGAAGGTGTCCCTGCCATGGCAGGGGAGTTGGAACGAGATGATCTTGGGAGGTCCCTTCCAATCTAAACCATTCTGATTCTATGATCCTTACCCCACATCCCCAGCCCAAGGTGGGAGCTTTGGGAGAAGCATCTCTCTGCAGCACCACAGGAGCCACACAAACCCCAGGACAGCCCAGGAGGGACACAGGGGACAGCACAGGACAGGGCCAGGCTCTGCAGGCAAACCCTGCCCTGACCCAGCCCTGCTGGGACACCAGTGTGGGTGTAGGAAGCCTAGCATCTCCACGCCTGAGTGGTGGGATCCTGCTGACAGCCATGGCCACAGCAGCACAAGGAGGGGGTTTTGGCACAGAAACACCCATCTGGGCAAGGACAATGTCCCTGCTCCTTTATGCATGAGCCACCACGGCTGATGCCACAGGTGATCTTTCCACAGCACAAACCTGGACCCAACCACAGCTAAAGAAGGAGACAGAGGAGCAAGAAGAGAAGATGCTGGTGCTAGGAAAGGAGAGGAGTTAGAGCACAGAGGTGATGGGTGACCTGGAGAGATCCCAGACACCAGAGTCCCAGAGCAAAACACACCCACAGGTTTCTCCTGGGAGGGAGAATTTGGTGCCTAGGGAGACACCAGACACAAAGCTGCAAGCAAAGATGGGAAAGCACATTTATTATTATTATTATTATTTTAATTATTTTATTTATTTATTTATTTATTTATTTCAGTGTGTCTGCCCTTGTGGCACCATCTGAACCCACCCTGCTGGAGTGAGATGATCCCTCTGCCCAGAGACTTACCTTGAATCCCCTCGCCAAGTTGCTCCATGAAATCAAAGCACAGTTTCTGCTCCATTTGCTGAACTTTATTATATTGACAAAGAATGAAAGAACAGTTTGGCTATTTCCAAATGCAGCTGCATTGCTTTCACAGCACTGTGTGCACACTGGGAAACTGCTTGTATTTATTAGACTGCAAAGAAGGCTCAACAAGCTCCTGAGCTCCACAGCACAGAGAGTTCTGTTATTACTGATGTTAAAGGAGAGGACAAAGTAGACGAGAGACTCATCCCATCTGGGCTGGCTCTGGCCTCACAATGAAAACGTTGGTAGAAGAGCTCACGTGTGTAAAGCTTGGCAGAAGACTCAACTCTGCTTTTGTGGTATCAATTTTGTTATGGTAAAAAGAGGAGGGAGAGAGGACAGAGTCCTGGGGAGATGGGATGGATTGCACCTCCTCATTCTTCACAGCCTGCTCCTGGAGCACACAAAGACTGATTTCTTTGCCGATATGGAACATGACAAGTGCAGCAGGAACACCAGAGGAAAGCCACGGAGCTAAGCAAGGGGTTCAGCAATGCTCAAACTCATGTAAACAAGAGAGAAGGGAGCTGGGTTCCCAGGGCCCTCGCCAGAGGAACACAGGGATGTCTCACACTGCTGCCCTAGGATTTGTGTGTCCTCCCCCTTCTGGGGAGCTGGCATGTAATGCACTGCCAGTAGATTTCCCAAATCCCAGAGGAATAAGGAGCCAGGGTTAAATAGAACATTGCAAACATCCTTAATGATTTCAGGAGCCCTGGAGGCCTGGGAGACTCCAGAACTGTAATGTCTAAGAGCAGAGCAGGAGCCCAGCCCAGGATCAGGGCCAAGATATGCTCCTGCTTCTTTCAGCCCTGGGTGGCAGGAAGCTTCACTTTCCCTGGATAGAGCCCAGCACTGCAGAAAGCTCTTCTCCCTCCACAAAGGTACCATGAATCATAACATCACTTTTACAGAAGTTTTCACCTGCAAGGATGCTGCAGAATTTCCAAGCTCCCCTTGCTAAGCAGTAGAGATGTGCCAGGGTCGTTTCTCTGGTGCTGGGAACAACAGTCAGCTCGACTGGAAGATGCCAGCTCTCAAAGGGCACCAGCTCTCCCACTGGATCCACCTCCCCCAGCATCACCAGTACAGCTCCAGGTTCCACCAGAGGAGCTGCCTCCTTTGGTGGAGAGAGAAGGAAGCATCCGATTTTAACAGACAAACACTACAGCTGACAAAAAAACCACCAAAAACCCCAACAGCTGATGGAAAAACAGGAGTGGGGCTTGTGTTCTCCAGCCAACCAGGCACAGACCTCGCAAGGACACAGAAACGAGGAGAACATAGTGACAGATTTCTACTGTCACCTCCTTGAAACTTCCTTTTCTAGCCCTTCAGAGTTTTCTCTCATTAAATTCACTGTTTCTGTCCTGTTTTAAGCATGCCATTGTTAAAACTGAGCCTCCTGGAAGGCCTCCCTGGGCACTCCTGCCTCTTCTGGGGAAAAAACACATGACAGGGGCATTCATTCCATTTAAAGTGGCAGATGCTGCTGAAGAAAGGACAGAACTTCCCAGCCTCCTGCAGCTCTAAATCCCACCTGCCCAACTGTAAAAATACAGCAGTGAGTAACAAGAACATGAAAGCTAAAGCTGATTTTTTTTCTGGTTATGGAATACATGCTTTGGAACTAAGGTGATCGACACCCCGAGTTCCTGTGGTGCTCTCCTGGGTGTCCTCAGGTCAGCTGCAGATACCCAGTGAACCAGCCCAGCTCTGGGAAGGAGCTGCTGGTTTCTGGCTGCTGCTCTGCCAGCTGGAGAGCTCTGGCATGTCCCACAAGGTCCCAGGGAGCTCTGGCAGGTCCCACAGGCCCTACACACACAGCGCCTTCTGGGACAAGCTGATGCAGTTTTATTTTGGCAACAGAATGCTGCAAAACCACGGACTTTAGGCGATCTGAACCGATGTTAAGGTAAAGTTTTGACCTTGGACTCCACAGCAGCACACGAGTGTGTGAGACCAGGACCAGGTCAGAGACCCCAGCATCTGAAGCAGCCCCAAACCCACAGCTCCACGTAGCAGGCAAGCAGCATGTACACAGCTAAGCCTCAAGACAACCCATCCCTGGTGCATCTCACCAGCCAGCCAAACTGGTACTTTTTTTGGCCAAACAGGTTTTTTTTTTGGCCAAGCAGGTATTTTTCTCAGCCAAACGGGTATTTTTTCTGGCCAAACGGGGGTTTTTTTGGCCAAACTGGTATTTTTCTCAGCCAAACTGGTATTTTCCTCAGCCAAGCAGGTATTTCTGGTGGCAGGCCCAGTGTGGGGGCCATGCTGGAGCCTCACACCACCTGCATGCCTCTGTCGTGCCCATCCAGCTGCACCTTCAGTTTGTGGAGCTCCTCGATCTCACGGTTGTGCCGCTCCGTTTTGTGCCGCACCAAGGAGCGGTAGAAGTGGATGGTGAAGATGACAAAGATGAGCCCCACAGGGACCATGATGATGGTGGAGACCAGGGCTGAGGTCCACCCCGCGTGGCTGCCGGGCTGCTCACTGCTGCTGGTCTCATTCCTGGGGACGGAGCCCACGGGCAGGAATTTTATCCAGCAGAGCAACACGACCTCCGCGAGGAAGAGGAGGATGCCCAGGACGGTGGAGAAGCCCCAGGCCAGCTCGATGTAGGGGTGCATGCGCTCGTGAGGGGACTCGCTGATGGAGTTGAGGTTGTGGATGTTGCTCACGGCCTCCACGTTGGGCAGGATGCAGGTGCTGATGAGGAGGGCGAAGAGGTGAACGGCCACCAGCACCGTGGTGCAGGCACTGAAGGCGATCAGCAGCATCTGGGGGTACTTGTACTGCACCTCCAGCTGCACCTCTACCATGGCAACCTGGGGGGAAAGCAACAGAAAGCCCCTCAGCAGCTGCTGGTTTTGCTCTTTGCAAGGTTTTCACCCAGGAAGGCATCTTGGTCCACAGAATCATAGAATGGTTTAGGTTGGAAGGGACCTTCAAGATCATCCAGTTCCAACCCCCCCAGCACAGCAGGGACACCTCCCAGGACCTCATCCAACCTGGCCTTGGACACCTCCAGGGATGGAGCATCCACAACCCCCTTGGGCAACCTGTGCCAGTGTCTCACCACCTTCAGAGTAAATTTCCTTCTAATTTCCAATCTAAATCTCCCCTCTTTCAGTTTGAACCCATCACTCCTCATCCTGTCACTAGAGGCCTTTGTGAAAAGTCCCTTCCCAGCTTTCTTGTAGCTCCTTTCACGTACTGGAAGGCCACAAGAAGGTCTCCCTGGAGCCTTCTCTTCTCCAGGCTGAACAAGCCCAATTCTCTCAGTCTGCCCTCATAGAAGGGGTGTTCCAGCCCTCTGATCATCTTTGTAGCCCTCCTCTGGGCCCTCTCTAACAGGTCCATGCCCTTCTTGTGTTGGAGACTCCAGAGCTGGACCCAGTGCTCCAGGTGGGGTCTCAGCAGAGCAGAGCAGAAGGGCAGAATCCCCTCCCTTGACCTGCTGTCCACACATCTTTTGCTGCATCCCAGGACACGGGTGGTTTCTGGGCTGCACTGGCCCATTGCTGGCTCATGTTAAGCTCATTACCCAGCACCCCCAAGTCTTTCTCCTCAGGGCTGCTCTCAGTCCACTCCTTGCCCAGCCTGGATTTGTGCCTGTGTTTGCTCTGGCCCAGGGGCAGGACCTTGCACTTGGCCTTGTTGGACTTCATGAGGTTGGCCTGGGCTCACCTCTCAAGCCTGTTAAGGTCCCTCTGGACAGGCTCGAGAGGAGGTGCTCCAGGAGGCGCACCTAAGGCCAAGTGCATACCCAAGTGCTTTGCAGAGCAGCAACCTCAAAGGATCATTTCTGCTGCCCATGAGGACGTGGAGGCAGAAGCTGCAGCTCGGCCTTTCTGAAAGCTCACACACATGGTCCTGTCATCTTCTGGAGTCTCAGATCTCTCTTTGCTGCCATGAGCCATAGTAATGGCATCAAACCAAGCACCAGCCCTGGAGACATTCAAGGTCAGGCTCAATGGGGCTCTGAGCAACCTGCCCTAGGTAGAGATGTCCCTGCTTCTTGTAGGGGGGTTGGACTAGATGACCTTTGGAGGTCCCTTCCAACCCAACACATTCCATGATTCCACACAACAGAAGGAACTCATTAGACACCGAGTGGAGCTGGGAGGCAGTGGACAGCCCACTGCCGCCCCCCACACACCCTATTGGGAGCAGGATGCACAAAACCAAGTGAAAATGGCCAATCTCATCACTGCTGATCCACATCTGGTGGGCAGAGCAGACAGGGAGGCTGGGTGGAGAGCTGGTGGTCTGGGCTTTGGCCTGGCCTCAAGGAGGAATGGGAAGTGGAGCAGATTGTGGCTCCATTCTTTCATTCTCCTGCTGATCACAGAAGTTCCCTGGGCAATTGCCTGCCTTTAGCAGAAGTTGCTGAGGAAGCCACCAGTGTTTCATACAACTGAAAGGCCACCTAACAAAGGCTTGACTACAGCCCCATCCCCACACTGTGCACAACAGCAGATAACAACAAGTATAAATGTTGGGTCTATTTTGGAACAGAGAATTTGGCAACAAGTCCTAGGGACAGATGGAGGGTTTTATTCTCCTCACCCACCCCAGAAGGGACCTTTTGGTAAGAATGGAACCTCAGCTGAGCTGAGTGTTTTGCTTTTCCTGTAACAGGTCCTGAATCTGGATCGGTCCTATAGTCACATTTAATTGTCACACCTATGAAGAGCTCAGTCCAGCCACCCCCAGCCCCTCAAACAGAGGATCAGCTAGAATGAAGGGGATTCACCTCTTACCCAAATGTATCCACCCCTGCACACAACATCACAGAATCACAGAATCATAGAATGTCAGGGATTGGAAGGGACCTCAAAAGATCATCTAGTCCAATCCCCCTGCCGGCGCAGGAAGGTTTCACTGTGGGCATGTGGAGAGAAGCCCAGGAGGCTGCACTACCCCATGGGAAGCACACGAGCTACTCCAGAGTTTAAGTCAGTCCAGAGTTCAAACAGCTGCCTTCTATTCTCTGAACACCACATGTTTGGGTTTATTACAAATATGCCCAGATACAAGTTATTTATATCCTCAAATTTGTCCCTGGAGAGCTAATAATTTACTGATGGACTCAGCAGAAGGGGACAGCACTGGCTTAGGGGGGAGCTCCACAGCTCTGCCCAGAGCCTGGTTCCTCAAACCAGAGCAAGTCTCTAGAGCTGCCTCTTTTCTTTAACCAAAGCCTGACCAGCAGAACATGTGCAGGAGGTGATTGTGCCCCTAGACTGGGCACTGGTGAGACCACACCTTGAGCACTGGGTCCAGTTTTGGGCACCACAGGATAAGAAGGACATTGAGGGGCTAGAGCGAATGCAGAGAAGGGCAACAAGGCTGGTGAGGGGTCTGGAGGACATGTCTTATGAGAGGCACCTGAGGGAACTGGGATTGTTTAGCTTGGAGGAGGCTGAGAGGAGACCTCATTGCTCTCTACAACTACCTAAAAGAAGGTTGTGGTGAGGCTGGTGTTGGTCTCTTCTCCCAGGTAACTAATGACAGGACAAGAGGGAAGGACTGGAGCCCCAGTACAGGCCCATCAACTGGTTTAGTGCAAGAATTTGTAAAACTCTGACCTCCCCGTGAAGCAAAGCAGCACTTCTGTGTGGTGGCCTCCCTGACAGGACTGCAGAGACCTTCGGCTAAGAGAAACCACAAAACCAGCAGACACGGCTCTAGTAACTCTCCAGCAGCTTGCTTGGATCTGCAGCTGCCCTTCAGGGTGTGCACAAATCCCAGCTCACTGGCAGCAGGTGAAGCCTCTGGTGATCCCAGCAACCTGCTGCTCCAGCTCCATGGCTTTGGAGCCCATGCCTGGATGTCTGCCCCAGGGCAGCACCTCTCAGACCATCATCAGAAAGCAAAGCTCAAAAAAGCAGCTCAATTCTGAGGGTAGATGGATTTTGCCAGATGGACTCATGATACTTTATTCAGACTTTGCATGAGGCCAGCACTGAGCAGCCACTGCAGGCTCTGGCACTACTTGTTAATAATATTCTTTAGACACTGGAAGATTAGGGGTACATTCATGATGTCCCTGTTCACAGAATGGTGGGGTGAGAAGTGACCTCTGGAGATTATCTGGTCCAACCCCCCTGCTCTAGCAGCTCACCCAGAGCAGGGGGCCCAGGATCGTGTCCAGGCCCCTTTGGAATCTCTCCAGAGAAGGAGACTCCACAACCTCTCTGGGCAGCCTGGGCCAGGCTCCAACACCCTCACACTAAACAAGTTTCTCCTCCTGCTCAGCTGGAACCTCCTGGGTTCCAGTTGGTGCCCGTTGTCCCTTGTCCTGCCACTGGGCACCACTGACAAGAGTCCGGCCCCATCCTCTTGCCCCCACCCTTTAGCTCTTGATCAGCATCCCCTCTGAGTTTTCTCTTTTGCAGCTCACCAGCCCCAGGGCTCTCAGCCTTTCCTGGGCACAGAGATGCTCCAGTCCCCTCTCCAGTAGTTCCTTGTCTCTCTTGAACTGGGGAGCCCAGAATTGGACACACTACTCCAGATGTGGCCTCACTGGGGCAGAGCAGAGGGGGAGGAGAACCTCTCTTGATCACTTCTCCACGCACCCCAGGAGACCATTGGCCTTCTTGGCCATGAGGGCCCATTGCTGGCTCATGGGCAACTGATTGTCCCCCAGCACTCCCAGGTCCTTCTCTGTGGAGCTGCTTCCCAGCAGGTCACCCCTCACTTGTAAACATTGTGACAGTTCTTGGACATTCCCAGATTGCTCTGATTATGAATGTCTGGGTTTTTTTCCTTTCTTTGGGTTGTTTTTACAGGTCCCTGTTTGCATTTACAGTAGTTCTCATCACACAGAGGAGTAAATAATAACACAGGGTGGGCTCCCCCATCCATTGCAAGGTCAATTTAATTAGGACAGACGGCATGTGGCCTCACACATGTTCTCTTTGCAGCTCCCCTCACTGGTAACACCCACAGACCCAGCAGCCACTGGAATTTTACCTGCATGTTCAATTTATAGCTTTATATTAAAGCTGAGAACCTGCCTGATGTCAACATATCAATTTCCACTTGTTATCCTTTGCACTGTCCAGCTAATTGGCTGTTTCCTCCCAGCCAAACCCATTCCCTGGGGCCAGCTGCAGCTGGGCAAGGTGATGAATTTTTCCCACCACCTGATGACTCAGGAAGGGGTATTTCAGGGGAAACCATCAACAACCCAGACAGGACAGCAAGGCAGAGAAACCAGTTCATTTAACCCCAACAAGAGGTGCAGAGGGGGCTGAGCTGGAGTGGCTCTGCCCCGCACAGGCTGCCAGGTCACTCCCTGGCAGGGATAAGAAGCAGGACAAGCTGACATAACCCATTTAAAATATCATTAAATACGCTGCTTGCTCTATACAACTATTAATGTGTCACGTTTGATACAATTACACCCTTCGCAGTAGCCAAGGTGTCAAGGGCACTGAGTGCTCTACTGAGCTGCAGAATCATAGAATCAGGGAATCATTTAGGTTGGAAAGGACCTTCAGGATCATCAAGTCCAACCTTTGTCCAGCATCTCCCTGATCCCCAGACCATGTCCTGAAGCACCACATCTACTTATTTGTTGAACCCCTCCAGGGATGGTGACTTCACCACCTCCCTGGGCAGCCTGTTCCAGTGCCTGACCACTTTTTCAGTAAAGAACTTCTTCCTAATGTCCAATTTAACCCTCCCCTGGAATCCCCCCATTGAACCCCACCCTCCCAGGTTTGCTAAAGAACCACATGCTCAGAACTTTTAAAAATTAAACTGCAATTAAATTATGTGCAATTATGGGGGTAAAGCGGAGGCTGTTTAGCCCAGACTGAGCACAACAAAAGTGATGCTCATCTTGAGGAATCCAGACCAGGATGGGCAGCACCATGTGAAAGGATGACACATGGCTTGACATAAACCATCTCACCAGTCACAGACGGTTTGGCAGCTGGTGAAACAACCACTCCAGTAGAGCTGTCAGGTTGGGGGGGTGTTTAAAATCAAGTACATATCCTGTAGCAATCGGACAAGCATTGAGATGGCTGATGAGCAGTAGCAGCTCTTCTTTCCATCAGGAAAATGACTAAGGAGGTTTCCTAAGCTCCCTCTAAATGTCTTCATCTGAAAGTTTCATCTGAAGAGGTTTAGAGGGAGCTTAGGAAACCTCCTTAGTTTTCTGCAGGCTCCCTCAGCCTACCCCCAAAGCAGCCCTGGCACTGGAGAGGACCCAGGTCCTCCTGCCCTGCCCAGCGCTCTGCCAGGAATACCAGAGGAATATGAGAAGGGTTCACATCATCCTCAGCCTGGCCAGAAGGTGCTGGATCAAAGCCCCTGCCTGGTGATTAAATGTCCATCAGCTCGTCAGAATTTCCAGCCAATGTGGAACTGGCTTGAACCAAACACTAACAGGGAAGTAAATGCAGCAAGAGCCAAGCCCTGTGTGACATTTGTTTATGTAGTAAAATGCACACAAGGCTGCAGGAAAACTAACTCTAAATAACTTCTCTGCCTTCATCAACAGCCAAAGAGGTGCTCTTCTGAAAGAAAAAACATCCAGGGAACAACTACCCCTGTGCCAAACCACCAGTAGAGAAGTGACCTGGTAGGAACAGACACCTCAGCTTCTACTGGGAGGCCCAGCACAACCAACTGGGAAAAAGCTTCCTAATAAAGAGAATTCCTTATTGCAAAAATCTCCATTTCAGACAATTACTGATTCCAGGTGTACATATTACAAGAATCATAGAATGGGTTGTGTTGGAAGGGACCTCCAAAGGTCATCTAATCCACCCCCGCTACAAGAAGCAGGGACATCTCTAACCAGGGCAGGTTGCTCAGAGCCCCATTGAGCCTGACCTTGAATGTCTCCAGGGATGGGGCCTCCACCGCCTCTCTGGGCAGCCTGTTCCAGTGATCTACCACTCTCATATTAAAGAACTTTTTTCTTAATATCCAATCTAAGTCTCCCCTTTTCCAGCTTAAAGCCATTACCCCTCATCCTGTCACTACAAACCCTCGTGAACAGTTCTTTCCCTGCCTTCCTACAGGCCCCATTCAGGTACTGGGGAGGGACTTTTCACAAGGGCCTGCAGTGACAGGATGAGGGGTGGTGGGTTCAAACTGGAAGAGGGGAGATTTAGAGGAGAAATTAGAAGGAAATTCTTTACTCTGAGGGTGGTGAGACACTGGCATAGGTTGCCCAGAGGGGTTGTGGATGCTCCAACCCTCAAGGTGTTAAGGACCAAGTTGGATGATGTCCTGGGTGATCTGGTCTGGTGGGAGGTGTCCCTGCCATGGCAGGGGGGTTGGAATGAAATGATCTTGGAAGTTCCTTTCCAACCCAAACCATTCTATGATTATTATGTTAAGCTGGTGACACCACTTTTACCTATATGCTTATTTGACTGTCATTTTAAGCAGTTTAAAGAGAAGTCAAATGGATAATTTTGTGTGTTTGCCAAAGACTTTCAGCAGCTTTCTGGGGCGTGCTTGTGGTTGCAGCTCAGGGGGGTCCCAGTAATACCAGTGACAGCAGACCCCAGCAGGGGCACCTGGTGTGGAACCACTGCCCAGACAGAGCACTTCACAACAATATTAAACATTAATTTACTAATCATGTTAAAGAGAACAGCCACAAAGGACTAACCCAGGACTCCAAGAAACCAGAGGCACCAGGGCAAGCACACAAGCAGCTTTCCTTTCACTCAGAAGCTTTTATACTCTAGAATCTACAGGAGGGCACTCAGCTTTCCCACACCAAGGAGGTACCTTCTGCCATTTCAGCACACGCTTGGTGACAAACCAAGAGTCTGATGTAGAAGGCTCCTATTCCACTTCCCACTGCTGTTCAGTGTCCAGTTCTGGGCCCCTCAGTTCAAGGACAGGGAACTGCTTGAGAGAGTCCAGCACAGAGCCATGAAGATGATGAAGGGAGTGGAACATCTCCCTTATGAGAAAAGGCTGAGGGAGCTGGGTCTCTTTAGCCTGGAGAAAAGAAGACTGAGGGGTGATCTTATTAATGTTTATAAATATGTAAGGGAAGAGAGTATGGAGGATGAAGCCAGGCCCTTCTCAGTGATGGCCAGTGATAGGACAAGGGGCAACAGGCACCAGCTGGAGGACAGGAGGTTCCACAAAAATATAAGGAAAAACTTTTTCACAGCGAGGGTGACAGACACTGGAACAGGCTGCCCAGGGAGGTTGTGGAGTCTCCTTCTCTGGAGACATTCAAAACCCACCTGGACGTGTTCCTGTGTGACCTGCTCTAGGTGATCCTGCTCTGGCAGAGAGGTTGGCCTAGATGATCTTTCAAGGTCCCTTCCAACTGATAACATTCTGTGATTCTGTGAAAAAGCTGAAATAAATCAAGAAAAGCTTTCCGGGAAGCTCCCGAGACCCATCCTGTCCCCAGCTCCTGAGGCCACAGGTTCAGGTCCTGTCAGGCTCTCCCAGATGCTGCCCTCGACCTCAGCTGGAGGGAAGGAACCACCAGACCTGCCCCTTTCCTCAGCTCCTCTAAACCTCCCCCAGGCAGGTTTCAATTCTCACTCCCAGCAAGCAAGAAGGGGTGGGGAGATGAAGAGGCTCACGCTGTGCTGTGCTGGTTCAGCCACCATCACTTTATGCTGCCGTCAGTTCCTAAATGATGCTATTGCTTCAAGACATGGTCTAGGGGTCAGGGAGATGTTGGACTTGATGATCCTAGAGGTCCTTTCCAACCTAAATGATTCTATGATCCCACAGACCAATGCTGAACTCAGCAACAGAGTCTTCTTCCAAGTGCTGCTCAGAGGAAGGCCAGTACCAAGCACTATTCCCAGGAGGCAGCACTGACAAAAATCCACCAGGTTTGGCTCCTTTCAGGCTGCAGTGTCCTCCGACAGCAGGCCCAAGGCTGCAGGGCCCCTTCTCACCCCTCAGCCCATCACACCATTGATCACACTCTGCAAACTCCCCTCTGGCAGACCATGACCCAACCTCCACCTTATTTTAGACACCATGACCTGAAAAAACACACACAGAGGAAATTAAGATCATGTTCAGGACCAGAGCAGAGCCCCGGGGGAGCTCCACGGCCAAGAGCAACCTCAAGTACCTGCAGCCAGCAAGGAGAGCCCAGGTCCTGCAGGGCTAACCAATACTGGTGGAGCACTTGGGGCCACTTCAGGGAGGGGATTAGAGTTTTGGGAGTGTGTAGGTTGACTGCTCATCAGCTTGTGCGTCCGTGAAGAGCCAGCCTCAAACTCTCCAGCAGCTGCCAAGGAGAACCTCCGCTCTTCAGAAACCACCACCATGTCCTGCTTCTTCACAGGAGGAGAATGCTGATTAATAGATGATTTTAGGGGATCATAGAATCCTAGAATGGTTTGGGTTGGAAGAGAACTCAAAGATCCCCTAGTCCCACCCCCCCCTGCCATGGCAGGGACACCTCCCACTAGACCAGGTTGTTCAAGGCCCCATCCAACCTGGCCTTGGACACCTCCAGGGATGGAGCATCCTCAACCCCCCATGGCAATGGAAGTCTTCCTATTCTACACGTACCATTGCAAATCCTGAGAGCAGGGCAGAGGTTCTGCTGGAAGCTTTCAGCTTGGCTCGGCTCAGGTAGAGCTTCCTCCAGGACAGGGCCTGCACTGAGTGGTGGTTGGAGGTGACCAGCTCCAGGTAGCTGCGCCGCACCCAGTCCCGATAGTCCATGCCCTTGGTGCCAGGCTCGGGGCAGCAGGAGGAGCTGGAGGGATCCACCGGGACGTTCAGCTCAGAGCTCATGGTGGGAGCAGCGCTGGGGGGACAGGAAAGTCACGTTCAGAGGGAGGCAGCAGATGGGCCAAGCAGCAGCTCCTGTGTTCAAACAAAGTCTCAGTCAGTAGAGCAATGATGGAGCAGACAGCACCACACCTGCAGGGCACAGAACCAAGCCCGGCCCATCTGGGACTACTGAACATGAGAATCAGGAGAGGTTACCCCAGTAAAGCCAGAACAACCCCAGCAGGAGCTCGGGAAGGCTGCCCAGCATCTTCCTTTTCAAAGCTGGCACCTCAACCTTCCCCTTCAATTCCTCCTTGCCAATAAATATCTGTTTTACATAAAGACTCTTTGGAAAGGGCTCCTATCTTATGATTTTGTTTTAAGCTGACAGTTCATTCACAGCTCATCACAGATTGGCTCCAAATGCATCTCCTCAGAGTACCAGTAACACCAGTTAACATGGTCAGGGAGTCACTTTTTGCTCTTTCTTTGGATACCAGCTTTATTCAGTTAAACCACTGCTCATCACAGCTCAGCTTAGACAGGCCCAGTTCTTCCCCAGCAGTCACAGCTGGGCTAACAAATGAACCTTCCAAACTCCAGGAGCAGATCCTCCTGGAGGCACTGCTGAGGCAGAAGAATAACAAAGAGGTGACTGGGCACAATCAACACGGCTTCACCAAGGGCAAATCATGCCTGACAAACCTGGTGGCCTTCTATGAGAAGGTCACAACATCAATAGACAAGGGAAGAGCAACTGGTGTCATTTACCTGGACCTGAGCAAGGCCTTTGACACTGTCCTACATGACATCCTGGTCTCCAAGCTGATAAAATATGGGTTCGATGGATGGACAACTCAGTGGATAAAGAACTGGCTTGACGGCTGCACCCAAAGAGTGGCTGTCAGTGGGTCCATGTCCAAGTGGAGGCCAGTGACAAGTGGAGTCCCTCAGGGATCAGTACTGGGACCGGTCTTGTTTAACATCTT
>VYZX01010549.1:18816-31947 GCA_013401335.1 Brachypteracias leptosomus
CCCCCCCGCCGTAGGCCGTTCCCCGCTGCCCGGGGCCGGGCCGGGCTCACCGCGCTGCCCGCACTGGAGCCGGACCGGAGCAGCCTCCGCCGCTGCCACGGCAACGCCGTGCGCCCGCCACGTGATCCGCAGGAAATGAGGGAGCGGGCGGGGCCCCGCCCCCATCACGTGACCTCCTCGGGCCGCGCCCCCGGGCCGCCCGCGCTGCGGGGAGCCCGGTCCGGGGGTCAGCGGAGAGGGGGAGCAGACACAGCGGTGCCGGCGCCTCAGGGGGCCGCAGCCCCCGCAGTCAACGCGCATCTGTGGGAGAGAAAATCAGCTCTGCCGCTCCCTCCATCCACCCCCCCTGTTGGTCAAAACGTTCCTCGGCCCGGACCTTGCCCCTCTCCATCCTTCCCCAGAGAAGCTGCCGGTGCGATGGTGCCAATGGGCCCTTATTACAGCTATAAATTAATTATACAGCGAAAAGTCACCACTTACATAAGCGGAGAGGCAGCGCCGGCTCCTGCTGCCGCGCAGGGGGGTCCCCGGGCTGCCCTCCCCGCCCGCCCCCGCTCCTGACTCAGCAGGAATCCCTGGATAACCCATGGAAAGAGCCAGGATAGGGCCGGGCTTGTGAGGAAGAGCCTGCAAACGAGATCAAGCGCAGAAGGGCAGCACAAGGGGTTGGCTTCAGCACAGGGAAACCCCCTCCTCGTGAAATCATTTCTGCCTGCGGGGGGGGAAAGACAAAGGGAAAACAATTCCTGAAAAACTGACTGAAACAACATTTGTTATCCTGACATCTGTTATCCTGAGCTCCTTTCACCTGGGGACTGTGAATACAGAGCTTGGGTGTGGCACCAGCTCCACTGCCTCTTGGGGTCCCCCCGCCGTGGGAACAGAACAGCTGCAAAGTTCAGCCCCTGAAGATGAGGCTCCATCAGAGGGAGGAGAAGGACTCCCCTAGGAAAGAATCTAGGGCGAGGATTTGACGTCATCAGGTCAAGCTCCTTGGCAGCCTTCATATCATGACTCTTTGTGGGTGCCGTATCTGGAACGGGAAGCACTTGAAGAGCTGCTCCTGGGTTTACTACACATGGGAGCTCTTCCCTTTTTCTCTATTCCAGGAATGATGCTTTCCCCGTTTTGAGGTCACGGAGCACTTGCATCTTGTCTTCACAAAGAAACATTCCTTCAGACGCTCTCTCTGAAATGCTCTTGCATTCTGTAAGGCATTGTGCTGACAGCCACAACACAGCACAAGATTTCTCACCACAACACCTTCTAACTGCAGCTCCTGCTGCTACAGTGGCCACCCCAGCGAGGCAGATCATGAGGAGACACCACCTTTAGCAGCACTTTCCCTTTGCTTTTTATGGATTTCACCTACAAATTTGGCATTCCTAGAAAATGAAGAGTATGAATAATTCAGCTCAGGTAACGATGGTGTCTGAAGGAGGCAGGATGAGGCCACACAACCCGAATTTGTTTAGTTCACCGAGACAAACTCAAGTCCATCTTCCTCATGAGTGAGAGGAGCACATCCTCCTGCAGCAATATCTGCTCTACTTGATGCAAACCAGTGCTTAGTTACTCAGCTCCAAAGCCTGATGAGCTTAGAGGCAGAACAGTCTTTGTTTATTTGTGAGACTCTTGCTTTTTCTCCATCCACAAAAACAAAGCACCATCAAAAGGTCTTTGTGGCGCTTCCTACAACACAGTCATGCCAACTGTATCACACCCGAAGGGAGACTAAAGTTCACAGAATCATAGAATCATTTAGGTTGGAAAGGACCTTCAGGATCATCAAGTCCAACCTTTGTCCAACATCTCCCTGACCCCCAGACCATGTCCCAAAGTACCACATCTACTAGTTTGTTGACCTCCTCCAGGGATGGTGACTCCCCCACCTCCCTGGGCAGCCTGGTCCAGTACCTGACCACTCTGTCAGGAAAGAACTTCTTCCTAAAGTCCAACCTAAACCTCCCCTGGTGCAACTTGAGGCCATCACCTCTTGTCCTGTCATAAGTTACTTGGGAGAAGAGCCCAACACCAGCCTCAGCACAACCTCCTTTGAGGTAGTTGTAGAGAGCAATGAGGTCTCCTCTCAGCCTCCTTTTCTCCAAGCTAAACAATCCCAGTTCCCTCAGGTGCTCCTCATATGACTCGTTCTCCAGACCTCTCACCAGTTCTCTGAACTCATCCATCTCCCCAGAGAAAACACCAATGACTCAGAACATTCCACAGCTCAAGTGCTCACGAGTGAAATGCTGTCACCACTGACCCCAGAGCACCTGCCTCTGGGGAGACGGAGCAGAAAGCAATTCCCTGTGGATCTCTACCCTGTGGGGTGGTGGGATATGGACCTCCCAAGTTACCCAGCTTTAAAGGCTTTGGGTCTCTACAGGGGAACTCAACACCAACATCAGCTGCACTTGGCCACATCTTGGCCCTCCTGGGGTGGAGGGGAAGCAGGAGAAGCCACCACATAAAGCCAGCTGAGACACAACGCAGGGTTCCTGGCAGCACTGTGCAACAAAGGCTACATCTAAAAAGAGATCCTCCCTTTTTATTGGTTTTGCTTTAAATAATTTGGCATTAACAAAGGCTGGAGAAGAAGTAGCACCAGGTTCCAGATGCTGAGGTCCTGGGGTGAGCGTGTCTGGAAGATAAGCAGGCACTTCTAATTCAGGGGACATGGACAAGACAACCACCACATTACAACTAAAACCATCACTGCAGGTGCTTTCTAGTCAAGCCCCAGTAAGTAAAGGTATCATACAGATGCCATGACTCCCACCATGGAACCTGAAGTGCAAAGTGGGGAGCTCAAGCAGAAAGGCAGTGTCATGAAGCAAGCAACACCATCCCCTTCCAAGCCTTTCTGCCACAAGATCTGCAGACTTTACAGACATAATCTTTGGGAAAAGATGTTGTTCCAGCCCAAAAGCACAAAGTAAATGAAATGCAGCCAACAGCTTTTTCTATATTTTCATGTGTGTGGCATCACTTGGTCTTTTTGTCCCTTCCTGCAGCACTGCAAACATCTCTATTTTACTGAAATCCTCTTCAAAAAAAAGAAAAAAAGAAAAAAAGAAGACAGAACAATCCAACATATCCCCTTTATTTATTTAAAAAACACAGAAGAAAAGTAATAGGGAAAGTTTTAGCAATACAAAAGGGATCCTGCTTAAAAATCTATAGAACTTGTCTAGCAACATAAACTGGTTTCTTTGGGTTAGAGATGACCCCATACAAAACCCCAAATTCAGGACACTCACAGTGCAGGAGGGTCTGGCTACAGACCACTTTTCTACTTCAGGTTAAATTCTTCTCTCAGGTTAATGTATCCCACTGCTACCAGCCTCAACATAAGTAGAATACGTAGCCCTCACAGTAATATTTTCCTTAAATGTAATGGATTTTTAGCTTTCAGGCAGAAAACCACTCTGGGCCATGTTAGAAAGAATTCTCGGGTCACAGAGACTTATGGCTGACTCTTTGGAGCAAACTCAGAGCAGACTGCACAGCAGTTATACAAGCAATTAAGAAAAAAATCTCTTATTTGGCTTTTCTCTACCACCACCTCTTGGGCCTGTGATGTGAAGGTTGTTCACCATTAAGCAGATGGGATTAGGCCAATGGGTTCTGCTTGGCTGCGATGAAAGACTTCCATGCTCCTGCATATAAAGCAATGAATGGTGTTTCCAGCTGGCCCCAGAAGGCCTCACCCTCTTCCCATCACAAAACTTGGCTCTTCAGCATCATCTTCCTTCTCTTCCTCCTCCTTGCTGTCCTCCTCCTCCTCCTCCTCCTCACTGCTGGCTGGCTCTCGAGATTGATCTGGGTTTGAAAACACAAGTGTTATCAATAGGTAACACAACCCACCTGTCTCCTTGGGAAGCATTTTCCCACAGGAGCATCTCAGGTGCTAACCAAGCCTATTAGGTTATTAGGTATCAGGTCACACTAATTATTCTGGATGGAGGAGATGTTCCCTCGTGTCTTCCTTGTTAAATATCTCCCAACAAAGCAGTCCCAGACACCAAGGGAATGTGTATCAGGTTATATCAATTCTACTGAGCGATGCAGATGGGGAGAGGTGATTCTGCCCCTCTGCTCTGCCCTGGTGAGACCTCCCCTGGAGCTCTGCATCCAGCTCTGCCCCCAGCACAAGAAGGACATGGATCTGCTGGAATGTGTCCAGAGGAGAGCTACAAAGATGATTAGAAGGCTGGAGCACCTCTCCTATGGAGACAGGCTGAGAGAGTTGGGCCTGTTCAGCTTGGAGAAGAGAAGGTTCCAGGGAGACCTTATAGTGACCTCCCAATACCTAAAAGTGGCCTATAGGAAGGCAGGAACAGAACTATTCATGAGGGTTTGTAGTGACAGGATGAGGGGTAATGGCTTTAAGCTAGAAAAGGGGAGATTTAGGTTGGATGTTAGAAAAAAGTTCTTTAATATGAGAGTGGTAGATCACTGGAACAGGCTGCCCAGAGAGGTGGTGGAGGCCCCATCCCTGGAGACATTCAAGGTCAGGGTCAATGGGGCTTGGAGCAACCTGCCCTAGGTAGAGATGTCCCTGCTTCTTGTAGGGGGGTTTGACTAGACGACCTTTGGAGGTCCCTTCCAACCCAAACCATTCTATGATTCTATATCAGATTCTCCCTTGGAGGAATATTCCCTTACCTCCAACGTCACCACTGGGCCTAGTCCAACACTAAACAACTCCACCTCCCAGGGAACGTTGTTCCAAATGCTAACATGACAGATTATCCCATTCCCAACCTCACCTCGGCATGAATTTTCCAGTATCACAGAATGCTGGTAAAGAACAGGCACTGGGAAGCCACAGGCAAGACTCAGGGTATTTTTACACCTAATTTACCAAAACTCCCCAAGACGCCAGGAATTTTTATACTGCAAGCACAGGAACTCATTAAGATATATGTGAGATTAACAAGGGTCACAGCAGACTCCTGAAGCCTGCCAAGAGACCAGAAAACACGTCCTAGAAATTGAATAACAGATAATAAAAATTAGATAGGCATAAAGTGGGACCTGAATCCACCAGCCATTCTCCTGCTGGCAGCAGCTCTTCAGCTCCTCAGCCTGGTCACAGCCAGCCCATGCTCTGACCAGCTCTCCACACGATTTAGGTTCCTGCTCTGATGCCACCGTGTGGTCAATTTCTGCATTTCCAGCTCTTATCACAGAATCACAGTGTGTTACCGGTTGGAAGGGACCTGGAAAGATCATCTAGGCCAACCCCCCTGCCAGAGCAGGATCCCCTAGATCAGGTCACACAGGAACACGTCCAGGTGGGTTTTGAATGTCTCCAGAGAAGGAGACTCCACAACCTCCCTGGGCAGCCTGTTCCAGTGTCTGTCACCCTCACTGTGAAAAAGTTTTTCCTTATGTTTTTGTGGAACCTCCTGTGCTCCAGCTTGCGCCCGTTGCCCCTTGTCCTATCACTGGATGTCACTGAGAAGAGCCTGGCTCCATCCTCCTGATACTTTCCCTTTACATATTTATAAACATTAATAAGGTCACCCCTCAGTCTCCTTTTCTCCAAGCTGAAGAGGCCCAGCTCCCTCAGCCTTTCCTCATAAGGGAGATGTTCCACTCCCTTCATCATCTTTGTGGCTCTGTGCTGGACTCTCTCCAGCAGTTCCCTGTCCTTCTTGAACTGAAGGGGCCCAGAACTGGACACAGTATTCCAGATGTGGTCTCACCAGGGCAGAGTAGAGGGGGAGAAGAATCTCTCTCGACCTACTAACCACACCCCTTCTGACCCACCCCAGGATGCCATTGGCCTTCTTGGCCACAAGGCCACATTGCTGGCTCATGGTCATCCTGCTCCACCAGAACCCCCAGGTCCCTCTCTCCTACACTGCTCTCCAACAGCTCAGTCCCCAACCTATACTGGTACCTGGGGTTGTTCTTGCCCAGATGCAAGACTCTACACTTGCCCTTGTTATATTTCATTAAATTTCTCCCTGCCCAGCTCTCCAGCCTGTCCAGGTCTCGCTGGATGGCAGCACAGCTCTGGTGTGTCAGCCACTCCTCCCAGCTTGGTGTCACCAGCAAACTTGCTGACAGTGCACTCTGTTCCCTCATCCAGGTCATTGATGAATATATTGACTAGTACTGGTCCCAGTACCGACCCTTGGGGGACTCCACTAGATACAGGCCTCCAACTAGACTCTGTCCCATTGACCACAACACAATAATGCAACTTTAGCAGCTGAGCTTATCTAGGGCCAGCCTTTATCCTTGCTGGTTTTGCTACAGCAAAGATACTAAATAAATAATAAAATAAATCAACCTCGGAAGTTTTATTTATGCATTCAACAAAGGGAGATAAACATTTGTCTGCCACACCCAACAAATACACTTCCATTAATTTGGAAAAACTCTCAGATCTCAACCCAGGGCACAGAAAACTAGAAAAAGACAAGCCTGTGGACTGAAGATGGCTATCAGGGGCTTCTATCTCCACTGATTTTACTATTATTTTAAATAGAGAACCACAAACTGTAAAGAGCTAAGACAGGGGAGTTTAGATCTGAGTACATCAAGCTTCCAGAAGATGACTTGTGCCAAACAGAAGCACCCCAGCCCAAGAAGAGGAAGGTGGCAGTGCCACACTACAGTGCCAGTCCCAGCCCAGCTCCCCTCCCTCCTGGGCACTCCCCAGTGGCTGTTCTGGTTTGCTCACTCAAAGAAAACAAAAGCACCTTGACTCGCACTTAAATTCTCCTCCCAGCCACAATTCATAAATGAGTAGCTTTAAAAAAACCCCAAACAAAACACCACCACCAAAAAAAAAAAAATCCACTCCACTACATTCACTTGCTGCCACAAAGTAGAATTAACCTCATGATTAATTTGTCCTCCCAGGTTTATATGGGAGGCTGGCAAGGGTTCAGCTGAGGCAGACCCAATTCTGGGAAGCAGAACAGAGCTAAGGTAGAACTGTCAGACAAGCCCCTGTTCCACCAGAATTATCAGAATTATCAGCTTTAATTCTAAGAATTACTGCAGACTTAGTGCTAACCCAAAGGGCATGAGTGGAAAGAACAAGCTAAATTATTCTCACTGAAAGAAGACAATGTGCATTCAAAAGTTTGAGCAAACACTGACATTGCTGAGCGTTAACTTCCAAGGCTGCAGAGAACAGAGGCAGGTAGGGTTTGCAAGTTTATTTCTACATGAAATAAAAGTCATGTGGAACAGATGGCACCAAGGGACTCCATTTCTTAGCCACTAAATCATAACTCATTTTTTTGCTGTCCAAGCTGTGTGGTTTTTCCACCTGTTTTCCCATTCAAAATATACTTAAAAGAACAGAACAGCTTCTCCCAATGCTGCCTTTTTGAGCAGAAGATGTTCTAAATCTGCAGTTTGTCAGAGTAGCTGGGGCAAAACATGCACAATCAACTAATTCAGACTCCAGTGTTGGCTGTCCAAAATTTCCCCTAATAAAGGGAAAATATTCACAAACAGTCAAGTTATTTGTAAGATTAAATCTCAGCAGAGATGACTTTCAAAGAGGGCTTTTGAAACCTTAGCTAAAATAACAAGTGTAAACCTTGGTCTTTCTACCCACGTATTGGGGATGTTTGGGGAGGGGGGTGGAACAAACCCTTCTAGGCTTCAACTTGGGGACAGAACCAAGCCTTGAGAAAAGAAACCTAAATTTCACTGACCTTTTTCCTGCTTCTTTTGTTCAAGTTTATTTTTCTTAGCTTGCAGTTTCTTCTCTTTTAACTTCTGGCTATAAAGCAAAGAAAAAAAAAAAAGACACTTGCAAATTCAACACTGTAAAGCTCCTGCACATTCACAGACTGATAAAGGACTTATTATGGCCATCTTGGAAAAGCAGACTTCAGAAGAGGGGCCCAATTTACATCTGGCCTCAACTGAAAATTCATTGAGAGCAAACTTAAGACATAAACAGAAACATTTTAATGTTATTTTAGGCCTAATGGATGGTTTTTTTAAAGTCTTCCATGACACCACTTCAACCAAAACTACACAATATGCAAGAATCTCCAAGCACACAGAAGAAACAAAAATGAAACCTTTCCTACATTTTAGCTGCCTAGCCTAATAAACACAAAGAGGAAATGGTGTCAAAACCCAGGCTGCTGGAACTGAACACTGGGAAAAAAAATTAAGTCACCACCAGTAATACATATTTTAATTGAAAAAATAAAATGTGGGATGCTTTGCCCTTCGCCTTTGGCTGTACTCCATCAAAAGGCTGGGCCTGAGGAATAAGGTCAGGAGTAAGAGGGGATTTCAGTTCATACACCCTAGCTCTGTTTGCCAGCAAAGGTAACTGGGCAATCTAGGGGCAGAGCAACCTGGGATTTGTGGTCCTCTTTCAACACCAGAAAAGAATTCTCTTGAAGCAGAGCACCACGTACTGCACCCCAGGACAGAAAAGAAAGGGTGGTGAGGGAAGAGAGGGGCTCCTGCAGGACAGAGCCCCTTGGTGTCCCCCCCATTAGGGTACAGAAGGGGCCAAGTTGGGGCTGAGGCAGCGACTGCTGTTTGAGCAGTTGTTCTCCATCCCAGCCAGGAAAGGCAGCAAGCCAGATCTGCCATGCCAGCCATCTGTTGGACCACACTAAATCACAGTGAGGTGGCAACAGCGCTTGTGTTGTGCACTTTTGTGGCCAGTGAGTCACTTGGCACAGGCCCTTCAGCAGCAACAAGATGTGAAACCCTCATTCTCAAAGGAGCAAGAGAGGGGCTGCTCAGGGTGAGACCCTCTGAAAGAGCCAAGCCATGATACCCTGGAGGGGTTTCCAAGCTGTGGAGATGTGGTGCTGAGGGACATGGGTTAGTGGTGCCCTGGCAGTGCTGGGGGAATGGGTGGACTTGATGACCTTAAAGGTCTCTTCCAATCAAAATGATTCTACAATTGCATAATTCTCTAGGGTATGGTGGACACAAACTGTGGAATTTAAATTCTTCTATCACTGCATTACGATGCTCAGACTATTTCTTGAGAGCATCAATCTTGTAACTGTTTCACTTTGTCTAAAACTTAAGGATGAATTTAATATTATTTAATTTTTCCATCTAACTTAATAGCCTTGACTTGCCAGACATTTCAATGAGGTCGGTAGAAGCAGCCACTGACTTTAACAACACTGCAGCCATCAGTGGCCTTTTCTTTATTCACGGGCTGAACTGGACCAGTCACACTGACATCAGCTCCCCCAGGCTCTGCTGGTGGGAAGCCACACACGCATCCATTCAGCAGCACCCATTTTTGCACTGGAGCTGCTGGATGTCAGCTGTTTTAGGTATTTACTGAAGCCAGACATATACACAAACTTTTCCTGACATTTTTATACCAAATATGCACTAAGGCACGTTGCACCAATGCCACAACATCAGCAAAAGCTGCTCAGCCAGTCAGAAGTTATCCAGAAAATAACACAGGGCAGTAAAGCCTGTCAAGTTTACAGTTACCTTTAGAAACCAAACAGTAACAGTAACAGAATTCATTTCCACAGCCAGACTGCTCAGCTGGTAAATGCAGATACAGGATGAAAGTGTTTATTCAAAGCATGCAGCTGGGGCACGGGATGGGAGGGTTTCCACCTGGGAACAATCTGCCCTTACCGCTTCCTTCTGCGTTTTGCTGTTTGCTCTTCTGCAATCATCTTATTCCTCTCCAGTTTCTTCTGGAATTCCTCATCTAGTCTTTGCTGTAATTGATCACATGTCACACTTTGGTCACAATCTAAATTAAAATGTCTTATAGTAAAAGTCATGTCCTTTTAGAGAGAAGTCTTTTAGCAAAATTCAGAAGGGAGCTTTGCCACATTTGGCTGCTTCTCCACACAGCGTTTTGAACCTGCAGCCTCAGCCAAACAGTGAAGCCTTTAGAGGGAGGAATCCTCACCAAAACAGATGAGGGAGGCTGGGCTCCTGCCCTAAAGAATGTTTCAGTCAGAACAAAATAATTTGAGACACAAACGTTAACACATGGATGAAAGGACTTATCTTGGTCAAGAGAGAGAATAACACCACCACTCTCTGAAAAGAGGTGCTCTACTCAACCAAGACTTGAGATCCAGACTCTGTGCACAGGCACTTGTTTGACTCTGTCTGTGCAAGACAGCTATATTAGAAGTTTCTAGTTTTTTAAGGCATTTTGAAGCCAACCTGAGAACACAGACATTCATGTGCAGTCTTCCTGTGTGCCAGGAGCACAGTGAACAGAGGCTGGAGCATGTCTGACAAAGACCAAACGCTTCA
Source organism: Brachypteracias leptosomus (assembly GCA_013401335.1). Taxonomy (NCBI): domain Eukaryota; kingdom Metazoa; phylum Chordata; class Aves; order Coraciiformes; family Brachypteraciidae; genus Brachypteracias; species Brachypteracias leptosomus. The sequence continues at coordinate 29,083 of VYZX01010549.1, forward strand.
GTGCTGACAGAGACACACAGATCACACACTCCAACAGTTTTCCTCTGATAAGGGGTGGTGCAGAACTGAATTATTTGTACATGACTTTAAAAAAAGATTTGCAATGAATATCAAATAATCGGGGGGGGGGGGGGNCCTTCTCGGCCATGGCATCCATGAAATCCTGCCTTTGGTATTCTCGCCGCCGCAGGTGCCGGTACACATGGAACTCCCCACTCCCAGCTCCAGCACTGGAACCTGCAACAAAGAACATTTAGCCTTCAAGAAAATAACATATACTAGATGCTCACAAATGCCTAAACGCTGAGCGACAGGACACTGAAAGGGGACTGTAAGAGGGAAACCTCTTAGCCAGACACAGTTGTTGTTTTATGTGAGCTCAAATCACTCACAAACAAAAGCCAAAATGAGCTGCAAAACCATAAGTGTAATGGGTGACAGCAGCTTCTCCTGGCCAGTTTCTCTCCTGAGGCAACAAAAGAATGAGAGACTGAAGGTACACCCCATTCTCTTTGAGGCAGAGGAGAGCTAAAACATCCTACTGAGGCTGCTTCTGGGCAATTTTCGGCATCTCATACAAAAAACAAAGGTCACCAGCAAGGTGACAAAGTCCATCATATTGTACTTCTCCGTGCAAGACAGACACCACAGGTTCTGACTGTTTTTTCATAACTGAAATCCCTAAAACACTCTCTTCCTGCCATCAGGCTGCACGTTGAAGTCTCACAGGAGCTTTCAACATCACTCTCCGCTCCCTTCCTCTGCCTCCTGAGCCATTTCTCAATGCAAAGCACACAAACACATGCCTCAAAAAACCACCATGTACTTAAAACATGGCAGCTGGCTCTGCAGTAAGGGTGCTCTGGATACCACCAGGATCCCAGCATGTCAGGTGCTCCCAGAAAAACAAGACAGTTCAAACCAAGCACACAGCAAAGCTAACTGGAAAAGCACGAGGGAATTGCAATAATTCATCTTGGACTAAAGCTTTTTTAATATATAAAGTTTATTCAAAAGTGTATAAAAGCTCTAGTCCAAGACGAATTATTCTGGAATAAGAACAAGTCAGCCTCTAGAAAGGATCATTAATAAGGATGAGGGTCCCAAAGAAAGACAGAACTTCTACATGGATACAGCGTATACCACAAATACTACATTTAATGCCTGCAGGTGAAAGTAAAGTGTAAGCAGAATGCTTGGGCTGGGTTCTTGCTCAGCTGGCAGCTTCCTGGCCACATCCAACCATATCTGCTGCACATATCTGCTTCTCACAGCCTGGCATTTGGGCTCAGAGCAGTTAGAAGAGGGACTTCATCATTATAAAGTTTCTCTGATCCATGGAAAGGACAGATTATCCATCATCATTTCCTTGTCATCACCAGAGCAGCAGCTTCTCTCACTGCACACAGTCCATGCACTGGAGAGCCACAGTGTTCACTTTGCGCTCTAACCACAAGCAGAAAAGCTGAACCCCAGAACCAAATAACACTGGAAAAAGCAACTCTCAATGCACATTTCATGCCTCTTTTCTGCAGCAAAATGAGCAACAACAGAAAACCATCTCTAGCCTTTTCTGCTAAACATGTTTCTAAGTTTAACATAGCTACCCCCAGAGCAATCTGAAGAACAGTGTCCTTACCCATCACATCTCTGACAAACTCTGGGGGAGGCCGTGGTGCCCATTCATTCAGTTTTTCTGGAATTGGCACAGTCTTTTCCTGCAAGAACAAACCAACTGCTCATCAGCACCTTCCAGGACCAAAGTCTGCAATTTTAACACACCGCAGAAAGCTGGTGTGTGTCTGACAGCAGCCTCTTCCACTCAGCAGCACAGCTGTAGTGATCTCTTCATGCATAGGGATCAGGGAGAAAACGGGAATGAGAAGGTCTTCTCTCCTTCCCTCACATCCAGGCCTGTAGGTCAACAAGCCCAGGAGGATTAGGAGTGTTCGTGCTTCTTTTCAGTGTGGGAACTAGAAGGAAGCAAGCCAGCACCTACAGGCACTTGAAAAAACTGAGAGTGCTCCCACTGCCAGCTGTCTGGGAAGCCACGAAAGGCATCTGTGCACCTTCCATGCCAGATCTCTGAAGGACAGGGAAGAGCAGGGGAGGGAGAACACATGGTGCAAGGTCAGAGGAAGAGAACCGTGCGGGGACATCTCAGCCTCCTCAGCACACACAGAGGGAGGGGAGAGTCTCTCCTCCTCAGGACAAGGATCAAAACACCCAGTTAAAGGGAACAGGGTCATGCTCCCCACTCATGAAAGCAGAGGGCAGGGGGAGGACCAGCAGGCAGGGGCCCCCAGAGAAGGGTCTCTCCCCTCACAGCACCCCAGGACAGACCAGTCCCTCTCCCCTCACAACAACAGGGGTCGGCCTCTGTCCCCTCACAAACCCGAGGAGGGAAAAGGTGATTTCAGGCCCTTTTCCCTCACGGACCGCGGGAGGAGGAAGGGGAGACTCGGCCCCTCTCCCCTCACAGACGCTGGGGGTAAGGGAGAGGAGAACAGCCTCAAGGACCCGGGAAGCAGGAAGAGGAGGGGTGTTGGTCCATCTCCCTCACAGAACTGCGGGGGAGGAAGGGGGGGTCGGTCCCTTTCCCCTCCCGAATCCCGGGCAGAGAGGAGCCCGGTCCCCCTCCCCTCACAGAGCTGAAGGATGGGGGGGGAAGGGGGTGGTGTTGGTCCCTCTCCCCTCGCGGACCCCGGGCAAGGGAGGGTCCGATCCCTCTCCCCAAACAGCGCTGAGGGGGCGGTCGGTCCGTCTCCCTCCCAGGACCCGGGAAGGAAGAAGGGGGGTGTTGGTCCCTCTACCCTCCCGACCCCGCGGCGGGGCAGGTGCCGGTGCCGGTCTCCCCTCGCCCCC
>VYZX01010550.1:0-11086 GCA_013401335.1 Brachypteracias leptosomus
AAGCTCAAGAGATCCCCAAAGGTATGCTCCATGGGTCTCCTCTCTCAGTTGTGCTCTGGAGCATTTGGTCCTACTGGGATGAGCTGGGCCAGGAGGACAGCCTACACCTGAGCCCAGCATCACACAAGTTTCTCTGCTATCTTCTTCTCAAGCTGTTGCCTGCAGGCTTTGGTGCTGCCAGGTGTCCTGACAAACACAAAGGACTACTTACGTTGCTTGAAAACATCCAGGGATCTCTTCAGTGTGCTGAAAAACATGAGCAGAGCATTAAAAAGAGTAGGAGAGCACATCCAGGTGCAGGCACCAGCAGAGCAACCTCTCATAGCAAGTCCCACCAGCCATAGCAGCTCATAGCAGGTTTATTTGCCTTCTTCACACCTCCAGCTTTTTCCATCTCAGCAAGTACAACACAGTTTACTTGGTTTGAGATCTACTTCACATCTCTCTGAACATTACATGCTACTAAAAATTCTGACTTTCATAACTAATGTTTCAGGCAACCTCCTAGAAGTATCATTTGGGACATACAAACACCTTCTACATGGTGCATTAGCATTGGTTGGAAATCTAAGGAACTTTGTCCCTATTAATATTGTACAACAAAGATTTCAGAAACATTTTATGTGACAACTCAATATGCAACCATCAGAATATCAGACTGGACATGTATAAAGTACAGAAACAAAGCAGAAGGTGCCAAGGGCAACTGGAGAAATGGAGACTCATGGAGACAACTGTGGCAACCACAGCACCCCTGCAGGGTGGTACATGCTGGGCTTTGAAGATTAGCATGGTTTGAGTGAAGAAAGTAGCTGTACTTCCCACTGGCCACAAAATCAGTCAAGAGTGAACCCAAGGTCTCATGATCCTTGGCCCTCTGCTGAACTGCCAGCCCACCTCTCACCTGAGTGCTCATGATGCTTTGGTTAGTCTACAGCTGGTGGAAACTTGGTGGAGTCCTACTCAATTGTTGGCCAACCCAACTGTACACCATTCATTCACAAGACCAATTTCAAATCATCTTCTAGTAGTGTCCCAATCACATTTCAACACTGTTCTGTCTCTCACAGTCTCCTTCCTTCTCCTCCTCCTTTTTTGCTTCAAGTAAGGACACCCATAAAAGCAAAACACACAGAGGGCTGTGAACTTACTTCAGCTCCGTCTGCCCACAGGGCTTCTTCTTCGACAAGTTAATGAGCTCTTTGCCATATTTCTCTTCTATAATTGCCCTGTTGAGGAAAGAGAGAAATGAGAGGAAGTTCTCATTTCAGAAACTGATGTTTGCTTGCAGCAGAAGCCAAGACCCAACTCTTAACACCCTCCCTGTCTTCTGACCTGCTGCAAACCAACTGTAGATGGTTAGCTGAAGGAAGACTTGTTTGCTGTTACCCAACAGCCTTTCTAGTGAAAACACTTTGTTTTGCTGTGTCTGTGGCCCTGATATGTTGCTCTTCCCATCTCCCCATGGCCGATGCATGCAAGGACCACCTCTGCAGGAGATGGAGGACTAAGCAGCCAGTGCAGCTGATGGCAAGATCCACATCTGAGGAATTTTAGTTCCATTTCCTATGGGAACAAGGCTTGTGCAATCACATGTTTTCTGCATCTTGGTCCATCCACACACAAAGTACTTTTGAGTCTGACTTGGCTGATTTAAACCAAATGTGACAGAGGGAGTAGACACCTCAGAGACCACTCAGTCACCACACATGTACCCCAAAGCTCAGCTGGGCCATTTCAGCTCTTCGGGACTTTTTAACACGAGGCACCAGGTCCTCCCTCTGGTCCTTAGGAAGAAGACTTGAAGAGGCCACGTCTTGTGAGGTAACACAATTAACATCTTTGAGAGGTCTTGTTGCCCTCCTCCCTTGGAAGAAAAGATGGGGGGGGAAGAAAGTCTATGTGTTGTAGTCTAAGAAGAGCCAGCTTTCTGCAGTTGCTTTGAAATCCCTACAGACAACCAGGGCTGGACCTGCTTGGTCAAATGTAGGTCCATCTTAGCATGCCACCCTAGTCAGTGGAGGCAGACAAGTATGGCTAGAGGCTTGCATTAGAAGGTCTACTGGGTAAGATAAATAGCTTCCTAAGATGCCTGTATCTCTAAGGCAGATGCAGATGGGGATGTTGTTGATTTCTATGGTTTGGCAATGGGGTTCACCTGACTTAGCTCTTTAAAAGCTCCAAAAGCTTGTAGGAAAATTGAAAAAATAAATATTATAAATTGATTTTTTTCCTCTAACAATATTCACATGAACTTCCTTTTGAGACAAAACATCAAATCCAACAGGCATGTCCTCCATGGCTGTGACCATGCAACAGTCATGCTGTACATGGAGAACTGGGACATGTTCAGAGAGGGGTGCCAGCAGCAAGTCCAGGTCCAGCTTCTAATCTCCTGGCTAGACATGTCAGTGGGAGCCTACACCTCCTTCAACAGCAAAAAGGAACAGGGCACGGGGTATGGAAGCATTTTGCATTCTCCCTGTTGTCACAGTTCTCAGGGTTTCTTGGGCACCTGGAAAGCCCAAATATTCCTGGAACGTGGGGCTACATGTCTAGGCTGCAGGTACATTAGACACCTTTAACTGTAGGTTCTCCTCCTCTTCATCCCTCTTACATTTGTTCCAGGCTGTTTTGTATCAAGTCCTGTATTCAGAGGTTCTTCTCCAGTTCTCAATACCAAAATTACATTAATTCAGGCTTGTTCTACAGCACTCTTCATATTCAGCCAATGCTAAGTAGGTGAAACATAAAGACAGAATACGTGGCCAGGCCACCTCAGTTGTGCCTTTGAAGCCACAGAACCTCTACTTATGTCATATCCTCTGGTTAATACACACATATCTAATGCTACTACTTCCTTTTAACATAAAATCTGTGGGCTGTCCATAATGTGCAAAGACAAACTCAGGACAAAGCCATGTCTCTCCTATGCCAAGGTCTTCACTTGATCTTCTGCAAGGTGAACTTCATGGGAGAGTGTGTGGCCTGGGCAGGCCACCAACAGCTGCAAACACATCTGTACAGATGTCTTGCAACATGTAAGGCTGAGTTATTAAACTGTTCTTGATTCCTCTTCCTCTTTAACAGACAGATCAAAATGTGAGTACCAAGCTCTGGGCACCATTGCTGCCTCGCAGCTGAGGATTCCTGGGCATGGACTTCATGCCACAGCACCAGCCATGCAAGGAAAGGACAGTGTAAGAGAACAAGCTGCTCATCAGTCAAAACGCAAAGGTATTTTAACATAGTAGAGAGTTGAACACGACAGAAACCAAACTGGGAATACAGGGAGCAGAAGTAGTGCCACCACCTCCCTTCCCAGGGTCAACCCAGCCCATTTGCAGAGGCAGTTCTGTACCTTTCCTTCAGAAAATCTTCAAATTCTTTGCAGTTCTTCCTGCCATCATTCAGATGTTGAATGATGCTGTCATAGCCAACTGTGCTGGTCAGATCCGTGCTCTGAAAACACAAGAAAAGGAGTCACCTCCTCATCGGTGCAGTCCACGGCCACTGTCACCTACAGCAGCATTTGCACAAGAGATTGGCTCATCCGGGAGCAGGTGGGCAAACTCTCCAAGTTTATATATATATATATAAAATATATATATGTACCTCCCATCTTACTACTGCTTCTCACAGTTTCTGCAGACATGGAGATGGAACTTGTTTAGTGTTGGCTTGCACTATCCTGGGCATCACCCTCACATCTATCTGCAGGAGCTGGAGGTGAATTCATCACTCTTCTCCACAGGATTGCTGAGCTATAGGCTTCTCCTGCTGCCCTCACAATAATTTATGGATGCACCCAATGACCACTGCTGCAACAGCTTTCTCTTTGGCCTCGCAGAAAGCAACACTGTCCAACACATCAATTCAAAATACCACTGGAAAGATCATTTTCCAAAGTACCAGGTCCTCTCCCACCGCTGCTGTACACCCTCCAACACATCACACATGGACAGCTTCTTCAGTCCACCCAGAGCATCATAGAATCATAGAATGTTTCAGGCTGGAAGGGACCTGTAGAGGTCATCTTGTCCAACCTCCCTACACAGGCAGGGACATCTCTACCTAGGCCATGGAGAGAGGTCCTGCCTCCACCATTTATGGAGTCAAGACCCATCTTCCATCCCAGGGCTCTCAGCCCCGCAGTGCCACTCACACCTTCCACAGACTTCTGAAGGATTTCTGCTTTCCTTCAAATTAGTTCTTAAAGACATATATTGTAGAAATGTATTGTATTTTTATTAAAAAAACCCCAAACAACAACAAAAACCAAAGAAAGATATACACAGCAATGATGTCAGTAGACTAGGATGAAGATTGACCATCTCTACCCCATTCTTTCTTCATACTCACGCCTGAAAGCACCTTAGGACAAAAAATTAAATTTTTGCCCTACAGCTGTTTAGGATTTACCATCCTGGGCCAGGAGCAGGGCTCCTAAGTGCTATGATAATACAAAGAGGGATGCTCTGACCATGAGGTCTCCTTCTCTGGAAGAAGCCTGAAGCAGAGGCAGGGAGCTGAGCAGAAGGTGCTACCTGTTGTCTTCTTCAAAGAGCATCAGTGTTGCATAGAAGAGCACCTACAGGAGCAAAAATTACGTGGAAAGAGGCTGCAGAAAGGAAGCAATAGCAGGAGCAGATATGAAACTTAGGGGAAAGGAAGCAGAAGCCACAAAAAGTTATTAAGAAAGTTGGAGAAGAATAAAGGCAGGATGGAGAGATTCAGGAAATGGTTCAAACCAGGATGAGGGTAAGCAGAGAACTGGCGTCAAAGCGTGGGCAGCAGAAGAGGGGATTTCTTTGGAGTTCCTGCCTCGTGCAAGAAAAGAGGAAGAAATGAAGAAATGAGGTATTTGTGATAAATGAAGGGTTTAATTGCGTGGACTTCCCTAAGGAGTCAGGGACTTGAAAGCAAGAAGTGAAGCAGAGATCTGGTGGAATGGGACCTGCAGGATTTCCCCAGGCATGCCAGCTTTGATCAGTCCATGGCATGCACAGGAACAGAGGCTGTGGAGCAGGACCTAAGCAGAAGCCAAAACAGTTTCTCTTTCTTTACATCCCCCCAGAGTGGGGCTGTTGCTGATAAACCCACAACCAGTTCTCAGTTTGCTAATCAGGGCTATGAAAAAGGAAACACGCTTGCACCCAAGTGAGTCTCCATGAGAATTGCAAAACACACGAACGTCCTGACTTGACTTCCTATCCCAGGCTTCAAAGGAAATGAAGTGGATGTGGAGAACAACTGTTGATTGCTCCAAGCCCAGGCAGCACAGAGTGGTCAGACCCACGTGTCAGCAAGCACCCAAAGGCTCCTCCATCCTGCTCTGCTGCCTGGGACACCTGGGCTCACTGCAGCAGGCTGGGGGAAAACTGGGAGAATCCATCAAAAATGTGCACTAAGCACTTCATTTTATCACTCTTCTTCCTCCAGCAGAAGGATTTAATTCCAGCACGTGTGTATGTCCCAAGCACCCAAGGCTGGACCAGACCTTACCATGCAAGGTGTTGTATGAAGCATGGGAGCTAACAGAGGCAGTGGAGGTTTCCAGAAGAGCTGCTCCTAGGCAGGAGGAGCTCCTGGCCCAGATGTTGCTGGTCAGGGTTGTATGCCATGAAGCCGGCCTTCCCAGCACCCTTCTGGGCAGATGTTGGCATGGAAAGAATAGAAAGAACCAGGATGACTGCCCATGAGATGTCCCAGAGACAGGGCTGGCAGGGAGCAATGAAAGAGGATGGACAACACAGCAAGCACAGAGCTATGTGCAGGAGGACAAGATTTAAAGGCATAATAAACTAGACCAAAGATGTGTATGGAGGATGGGTAGTTGCACCAAGTCCTCCCCAACCAGACGGATGCAGGAGGATGAACATTTCTCCTCCCACCCTGCAGTACGTGGCTGTCCTGGTCCTCCTGGCTGGGCAGAGCTCTGAGCCCACATGCTATTTAAAGAACAGCCCATGGAAAGTACAAACAGATGATTACAAGGTGACAAAGCAGCAGCTGATGTTTCTTGAGCCTGCAGAGCTCAGCAGGATGTGCTCCCCCTTCCCAACCCTCCGACCTGGTTTCAATGGTTGGTTGCTCCCAATGGGCTCAATGAGGAGAAGGAATCTGTGTGCTTGTTGTGGTGCTTCCAGTGTTGTTTGCACTTCTAGCTGGAAGAGGTGCTAAAATACTCTAGTGGGAAACTGAAGTCATGTTCTGACCTTGCGTGAGTCACAGCTGAAATGAAAGCTGCTGAGCTTGACATCTGCATCTTCCCCACCACTTTACACAGAAACCTCCCCCCCACCAGGCACAGACCCTACGAAGCCCATGGCATGGGAGGATCATAGAATCACAGAATTATTTAGGTTGGAAAGACCCATACAATGATCGAGCCCAACCATTAACCCATCCCTGCCAGGGCACCACTAACCCACGTCCCTCAGCACCACATCTCCACAGCTTGGAAGCCCCTCCAGGGATGAGGACTCCACCACTGCCCTGCCCAGCCTGGGACTGCCCTTCACAGCCCTTTTGAGGAAGACATTTGTCTTATGACTCCAGGATTCAAGGTGCAGCTTCTCCAGTGCCCAGTCGAGGGGGACAATCCCTGCCCTAGTTCTGCTGCCCACACCAGTGCTGACCCAAGCCAGGATGCTGGTGGCCTTCTTGGCCACCTGGGCACACTCTGGCTCATCTTCAGATGACTGTCCACCAACACCCCCAGATCCTTTTTCACTGGTCAGGTTCCAGCTGCTCTTCCCCCATCCTGGAGCATTACAGGGGGTTGTAGTGACCCAAGTGTAGGACACAGTGCTTGGCCTTGTTGAACCTCATCCCATTGGCCTTGACCCATTGATCCAGCCTGGCCAGATCCCTGTGAAGAGCCTTTCTACCCTCAAGCAGCCTGTCCCAAACATTCCAGAAATGAAAGGTGCTTATGGAGCACCACTTGAAAGATCTTTATTTACGCAGAGCTCTTAGTAGCTCTTCTCAGCCTTATCTGCTTAGAGAAACACAGCAGAAGCTATTTTAGAAGTCAGAAGCACCATGCAACAATAAATAGCTGTGCTATTCTTGCTGGCAGTCAATAGAGCCTCAAAATCATTCAGAGTCCTGCAGAGACCAAGAAAAATGCTCCACAAGGAGCAGGGTGAGGCGAACAGGAGATGCCACAAGAAGCTGCAGTTCCTCCTCATCCCATAGCCAGGTGGGTGCAACAGGACAGGCAAAACTTATTGCAGGGAGGAAACGGACTCACTGCAAATTCACCCACCATGCAAAAAGCTGCTTTTTGATTAATAATCTTCCATTTGAAGTTCCCTTCCCCAACACACCTACTCTGCCCTTCCAGAGAGCAATGGACCACCCCAACCTCGACGCAACTACCTCTTCCCACCAACCCCACCTTGTTCCTTTCAAACGAGGACCTGCAGGATTTCATAACGCTGCTGATAAACTCCACCAAGCCCATTTAGAGAAGGACAAAGAAGCACGAGGGGAAGTGAAACAGCCCAGCCAGCGTCACATCGCGAGTCAGCAGCCAGGGAATGAACCCAGGAGCCCTGGGCTGGCAGCACCCCCCATCTCACAACAACAGGGACACAGAAAACAGGAGTTTACCCCCAGCCAGCCTCACGAGGCTGGAAAAGAATCATGGCAATGAAGAAGAAACACAACCAGGCACAGCACTGACCAAAAACCACCCATAAGCTGTGGGAGAAGGGCCAGCAAGGAGGAATCGATGGTTCCTTCGTAGAAACCGATGCTCTCTTGCTCTGCAGCAAGGGGCAAAACATCCCTTTTCCCACCTGATTCATTTGTGCCATCACAAAAAGAGATGAGAAAGCTCTTTCCTATGTTCTCAGATATTTTTGCCACGTGCTTTGCTAGAAATTTAACCATGTCAGTGCAGCTTTTACTGCAGATAACTTGCCCGAGCCACGGGTTGCTTCAGCAGCGTTGCTCTTTCTTGGCACAGCAAAAAAATTAATTAGAGTGCCTAAAAGATTTAGAAGCCTCAGTCTAATTTTCAAACATCACTTGACCAAACCAAGCTCAGTGCAGGTCTGCAGCCTTCAGCATTATTTGCTTTTTAAAAATATGTTTTAAATGCTTCTTTTAAGATGTTTCTTTTCAATGCACCCTGCAGAGAGCATTGGTTTTGTCTCAATTAAAAGCAAAAAGATCGAAAATTGTCGCTGTCCAAGTTGCAAGCTGTGAGCTGACAGGTCAGACTTAAGGCTTTTTTTAGCATTATCGACATTTCTATTTTTCCCACATAGTTTTACAGGACCAGAGTGGTCTGGTTAGAGCTTTGCTTGTTGGGTTACCCAAAATACTCTGCAAGAACAGGCACGTACCAAGAAAAATCATTAAAGTGAAAGAAGAGACCTTGTAGAGGGAAAGAAGAAGAAGAAGAGCAGGTTGCAAAAACAAATGAAAACAAAACCTCACACTTGCTCAACTCATGGCAATTGCCACAGGCAGGGCAAGAGGAAACAAACATGAGCTTTGGCATATTTTTATTTTTGTGCAGCTTGTTGCAGGCAGCAGAAGCTGCAGGAGAGAGCGTCACAAGAGTGGGGGCATTCTGGGCATTGCACGTGTGGCTTCTGGTGTCTCCAGGCTTCGAGCAGAAGCTGTGGTAGGACGCAAAAGAGCAAATCCCTTTATTTAAGGAAATTTAAAGTCTTGTGCTGAGACCTAAGAGCACAAGCAAACTGGGATGGAGAGAGCAAAGTCACACTGTGCTTTCCCAACACAGAGCATCAGGAGCTCCGAGTTGGGAAAGCACAGTGTGACTTGGCTCTCTCAAGAGCATCAAGAGTTCTCATCATGAACTTCAGCAAGGACCAGGCTCCAGGCCAGGAAAGGACAGACATATGCACCCCACTGTAGAAACCAAAACTCATGGGGTTTAAAGATAAATCAGTCCCCAGATAAGGCTTAAGGCAGAGCATGGTGGGGAGCAGCTTTTTTGACCACGGGTTCTGTGACAGATTTCGTTTGCTTGAATGCTCTTCCTTAAAAATTGGAAAATAGGCTATTTTTTATTGGTTTGTATTCTTGGGTCAGCAATGATAAAGTACTTGGTTTTTTGTTAATATTAGGCCAGAATCCAGAAGTCCAGAGTTATACTAGTAAAATTGGTTGGCTTATTCCGACAAATAAATTTGTTGGTCACTGTTCATGACCAGCCATGTTTCAAAGCTGGAGGATGCAGAAACAGCCCAGCTTTTGGGTGGGTTTGGTTATTTTTAGACTTTGTCCCATCAGTTGGATCATCCTTCCCCTGGTGCTGTCCCCAGATCTCCCCTTTCCCATCAGGCTGTCCCGACCACTGTGAAATCACTTGCTTTGGCAAAGAAGAGTTGACTTAAGTAATTGGAGAGGAAAAATTGCAGGAGGAAGTTTGAAGGGCAAACCGAAGCCGGATGAGCAGCCCTCCGCACCACATCTAAATCTGGGGTTTTTCTGACCATCCCTCATTCTCCCCCTCCCTCCCCAGCCCTCGCAGCTGATGCACAGTCATCGGTACGTGGTGTGGAGGCTGCTTGGGGTGGTACCTGCCTTTTCCATGGGCCAAACGACCGCAGCAGGGCCTCGATGTCTCCACTGAGTCACATCCATCACGCTCCCATCCACCCCTGGGCAGGGGGGAGGTGAAGCACACAGGCTTCAGAAAGGAAAAAGCCAAGGCAAATCCCTGGCAACACCGACAGGTTTGGGCTTGGCAAGAGGATTATTCAGTAGAAACACGTGTTTGTGAAAAAAGGGACCAGGCAAGCTCTATGCAATGTCCCAGCTTCTCCTTGCCATGGGGCTTAGGGCAGCTCCTGCCCCTGTATTTTCTCCTACCAAGCCCCCTCCTCTAGGATCCTCCTTCAAAAAGCACCATGCCCCAGCAGGAGAGGAACAAACCAGGCAGTGCTACCAAAGCCAGCCCCATGGAGAGGACCTCTTCTTCAATCCAGTGTGCCACTGAAGCGCAACAAACCACGTCCACTCAGCTCTCCTGACATCAGTTATTCCCCCCAACCTGGGGGATGCTTCCACCACCGTGGTCACCTTCACATCCCTCCTCTCCTGCGCATTTGTAAAGCAAAGGGAGCACCCTGGAAACTTCTTGGCCAACAAGTAGCTGAGAAACAGCTGCCAGATGCAAAGCTGACTTTATTTTCCAAGTCAGGTTCAATACCTATGTGGGATTTACATATCTGACCCCACTCTGCCAGATAACACGCTAATGGTGCTGGGTAAGCCTGGTCCTCTGCACTTACCCCCCTCAGCATTCAGGAGCCCCAAACCCACCACCTGCTCCTCCTTGGCCTCACACACCTTCTGCTTATCATGCAAGATGGGAGTTGCTTCTCCAGCCACCATCCGTGAAACCCTGAGCGCTACTCAGAGACGGGGATTTTCAGCCAGAAAAGACAGAATTCTGTAATTTATTTCCTGGCTGCTGATACCTGGGACAGAGACCCCACACCAAGAGGAACCGAGGGCCACAGCGCCGATGCTCTGCAGCAGATAAGCAGCTATTCAGCACTTCTCCATTCCCAAAAAGCACAGTAAAGGCTCAAAGGAACAAATTGTGGCTTTCCCTGGACCGTGGCGTTTCCTCCACAGCTCGGCAGCAGCGGGCTGAGGGACTCGCTCCTAGTATGGGATTATCTCGACTTCACAGGACCTTTTCTGGCCATGGTGTTTTCTCCAAGTAGTTCACCAGTGGCCAATTAATATTTCAAAGCTTTCAGCCCACCACAGACTTCCTCCAGCAGCGCCGGGGCTGTGCGGGGCAGGTTCCAAAGCCACAGCTGCCGGGACACGCGTGGACGGGCAGTGCCAGCCGGAGGATGCTCCAAACCTCCATCAACAGCACCCCAGGACCACGAAGGTGTCTCTGGAGCCAGCTCTGCCCAGGGAGGGCTGTGCCCCCTCCTCCACCTGCGCTCCCAGCCTCCAGCTGTGACCACCCCGGCTCCGGCCGGGTCCCCTCCCCGCTCCCCCCCCGGCTCACCGTGCCCCCGGCTCACCCAGAAGTGGTCTCTGAACCGCGCCTCCCGCATCGCTGCCGCCGCCCGCC
>VYZX01010550.1:13975-25104 GCA_013401335.1 Brachypteracias leptosomus
ATGATCCAAATCTCCAGCAGTTAATACTGTCATTGTCCTGAGACCCAAGGATGGTGTCATTTCCAAAATAACCCATCTTCTGAAAGCCAGGCAGTAGGACGGATCTAAGTTCTACGGAACACTGTCACAGTATCAGTCTGTTGAATACTGTGAGGTTCAACGATAGCATCAACTGCTTCCCCAGCTGTACAACCTTCTCCTAGATCGGCTGCAGAGCTACCACAATGAGGACTGCTAGAGCAACCCTCAGCTCTGTCATGACAGGAGCTGCAACCTCAGCTGCAGAATCCAGCTGCCACCCCCACTCACTCCTCTAAGGGACCCACCCAACAGCTATGATGCCCCCCAATTCTTCAGAGCTCCTTTGGCAAGCGTGTGCCCAGGGGAACTCACCTCTGTGGTTTTAAACGTGAGGGTTGCTTGAGCTGCAGCAATTCAGAACAGGACATACAACCCTTTTTACATGGCAACTTTTATTCTCAGTGAGATCTGTACATTCAAGTCGCACATACTTTTAGGTTGTTGATGGAGCTGGAGCACAGGCCCACAACAGCCTGGTCTGCTTGAACAGTTTTAAGTTTATGCCTCGAAAGTAGCCAAGAAATTTGTGACTATTTCCTTCAACTTAGCTTCTGTCTGGTCAGAGATCTTTCCTTCGGACCTGTTGAAAGAGTTTAGTTAAACCTCTGATGCAGGAATAGGTACGACTATGGCATAGAAAAAATACTTTGCAATGAATCTTCCAATTTGTAACAGAATTTGATGAATTAACACAGTTCTGTTTGGTGCACGAAGCTGCACCACTGAAAATCACTCAACATCCCTGCCCCAAGTTAGTCCTGTTCAAGGACTAAGGTCTGTCAACAAATGCTTTCAGAGCAGCTGTACGTAGCTCAACCAGGCTTCATCTTCTACTGAGCTGTGCCTCAGAGATGGGAGGCACGTGATGTGACTCATGACAAAATAAGCTGGGACCAGTTGACAGGACTATGGAAACACTCAGTCCCCAGCAGTGCACTCAGCAGCAGGGAAGGCAGTGAGCAGCACTTGGGTTTTTAAGCACTTGAAGCTGTCACAAGTAAGGGAACTGGCCAGACAGACTGATCTCAGTATCAGATTAAAGAAGAGGTTCATTTTAAGCATTGCTGGGTTTCCTGAGTCAAAACTGGAGACCACAAGCTGAGCTGTGGACAGTGCAAGGACAGCAGGAAAGCTGACTTAACCTCCAGTTCTGGTACAGGCAGCTTGCAGCCCAACGTTCTAGGACACACCAACAGTTCAGTGACCATTATCCGCACTCCAGCCAAGTCAATACCCATGGGATGAAGTAAATCATCATACCTGATTGTGGAGAGCAGCGCTTGGTGCTGGCTCAGTACGTGAGCTAGGAAAGCACTCTCAAATTTAGTGATTTTGCTGGGCTCCAGCTTGTCCAAGTGACCTCTCACACCAGCATAGATGACTGCAACCTGCTCCTCAATAGCCATGGGGACTGCAGGAAAGAAAGTGTTCATGCTGTTGGTAACTCTTACATGGGGACACATCAGTACCACAGAGCACTTCTTTGAGGAGCAACTGCACACGTGCCACACTGTTCACCTAGGTCTGCATTTACCACGCCCACACATGGTAAATGCTGCCACAAAGACCAGGCTCGTTAGCACAGAGACTAATGGGGAACACAGACTCGTTACGCCCAGGACACTCACCATACTGCCCCTGCTTGAGCAGCTCTGTCAGGCGCACACCACGGTTCAGCAGCTGTTGGGTGGCAGCATCCAGATCAGACCCGAACTGAGCGAAGGCAGCCACCTCACGATACTGAGCCAGTTCCAGCTTCATGGTACCTGCCACCTGCAGCGACAGATACAGGTCAGAGTGACCAGGTTTTGGCAGGTTATCTTCAGCCAACAGTTGTCACAAGTCAGCTCTGCCTGGCACACCAGTGAATCTCAAGATTCTGACATAGAATCATAGAATGTTTCAGGCTGGAAGGGACCTCTAGAGGTCATCTCATCCAACCTCCCTACACAAGTAGGGAGGTCTCTACCTAGGGCAGGCTGCTCAGAGCCCCATCAAGCCTGACCTTGAATGTCTCCAGGGATGGGGCCTCCACCCCCTCTCTGGGCAGCCCATTCCACTGATCTATCACCCTCATATTAAAGAACTTTTTTCTAATATCCAGTCTAAATCTCTCCTTTCCTAGCTTAAAACCATTACTCCTGGTCCTATCGTTAAAAACCCTCCTGAATAGACCTTCCACATGATTATATGCATTTTAAGAAACTCTACCCTCTGCTTGTCCTGTTAGCACAAGCATGCTAATCCTCCCTAAAATGGACACAGCCAAATGCTAAACCTCTCTAATTCTCTATCTGGATTAAAAGAAGAGTGGGTTAAGAGAGCACTCTCTAGTGACATCACTGCCCAGCTCAGCATACTGAAACTTAACTGTCCTACATCAGAGATGCCCAAAGCTTTTTCTTTTGTAATTTCACTATCTGAAGGAATCCAAAGCTTTGTTCCCTCTGTAGTCATATGGGTTGTTAAGCCTACAAACTACTCTGAGAGGAGGAGCAACAGTTTCATGCTTACCTGCTTCATAGCCCTGGTCTGAGCAGCAGAACCTACACGGGACACAGACAGACCAACGTTGATGGCTGGACGGATACCTTTGTAGAACAACTCAGTTTCCAAGAAAATCTGTAGAAGAAAATTGTTTTATTAATTATTTTGGTCAGGAGCACAGAAGCCTCCTCGGAGACCTGCTAGTGAGTTACACAAAAGTACTGACACATAAAGATGTCCTACCTGTCCATCAGTGATGGAGATGACGTTGGTTGGAATGTAAGCAGACACATCACCAGCCTGAGTCTCAATGACAGGCAAGGCAGTCAGAGAGCCACCTCCAAAGGAATCGTTCATTTTGGCTGCTCTCTCCAGCAGACGAGAGTGCAGGTAGAACACATCACCTGGGTAGGCTTCACGACCAGGTGGGCGACGCAGCAGCAGAGACATCTGACGGTAGGCGACAGCCTGTGCAGAATAAAGCAAGCTCTGAGACCTCAGTACCTCCTTAAGTTTTGAATTTCTAAACCTGAGGTGATCTTACAGCTATAAACACCAACGTTAGACTGTGATCCCCATAAAGAATGTTTCCTGACCTGTTTGGATAAGTCATCATAGATGATTAGTGCGTGTTTTCCATTGTCTCTGAAGTATTCCCCCATGGAGCAGCCGGAGTAGGGAGCCAGATACTGAAGGGGGGCTGCATCAGATGCTGTGGCAGATACCACAATGGTGTACTTCATGGCATCTACAAAGAATTGGAGACACACACCACTGAGTTTATCACCTCATCATGCCTATAATCAGCAAATACAACACACATGTGAAGTTCCAGTGGCTGAGGCAAGCCCAGGCAGCATCACTACACTGCTATAGGAAAGAACACTGCACTAGATTACCATGCCCATTAGCTCAACTAACTCAAGAAGTTCCAACATGAAGCTCATGGCAGCTATGGCCTAACACTTGCAGACTTCTTTCCCATTTAAAATGAATTTTAAACTTCCACTAAGATATACTTTGGTTCTAAAGTAACTCAGCCTTGAAGACCGTGATTTCCTGGCTTCTGCAAAGAAATACTACCCTTTGTTTCACTGTACCAAACAAACTATTGTCTTTAAAATGAGCTTGTTTTCCTGCTAGGTGTGACTCGGCTTGGCCAGCAGGTAAGAGGTAAGGTGCCTGATCTCCTGCGAGTTCTGTTACGTATGCAGCCTTGCTCAATGAGATCACTGTTTTTGGAAAGATGCTATCATTTAATCCTTTACATTTGGGACATAAAGTCCATGTTTGGACAGTAAAGTCTCTCCACTAAACTTGCAACAGCCACACTGACCTGCATCCACATGAAGCAAGTGCCCAGCCCATAAATATTTGCAGGCTGTAGCTTGTCATCAGGCCTGCCTGACTGCCAAGAGAAAGTTCTCTGAACTCTGCCAAAAAATACATAGAAGCTGGCTTTTCCAGGAGCAATTCAGCAGTTTTTGGGGCCTCATGCTAGTCTAATGCAATGTTAGCAAAAGAGGGGTTTATTTCCCTGAGATACATAGATTTCTTGTCCAGAACAGCAGTTAGTTCTCACAAGTAGCAAGATGCAGCTAGGAGAGGTCATAGTAGTATTCAGCACTACAGTGAGAGTAGGATGTCACTAGCCGCCAGGCTCAACCAACTTCAAAAACCTGTACCTGCATCAGTGAGCCTCTTCACCAGCTGAGCAACAGTGGATCTCTTCTGGCCAATTGCAACATAGATACAGTACAGCTTCTTTTTCTCATCTGTTCCATCGTTAAATCGTTTCTGGTTGATTATTGTGTCAATTGCAATTGAAGTTTTCCTGTGTAACACAAAGGTTTGTTAACTTAAGCTGCCTATGGTTCTCCCAGCATCCACACAGCTCTGTTCAGCTTTGTGCACTGGGGCAAGTTGTACTTGAGTCCCTACTGAATGAAACGTTTTTAGCTGGGGCATTTAACTTACCCAGTCTGCCTGTCACCAATGATCAGCTCACGCTGGCCACGACCAATTGGCACCAAGCTGTCCACAGCCTTAATACCAGTCTGCATAGGTTCACGCACAGAGATTCTGGGAATGATCCCAGGGGCCTTCAAGCCAACTCTTCTACGTGTCTTAGCTGTAACAGGACCCTTAAAAGAGAGGAAGAAAACCCTGTTGCAGTCTGCATCACAGATGCAGAGGTAGCCAATACCTAGTTATACTTACCTTCCCATCAATGGGATTGCCCAGGGCATCTACAACGCGGCCCAGCAGCTCCTCCCCAACTGGAACGTCCACAATGGCACCAGTCCTCTTCACAACATCCCCCTCCTTGATCAGCCTGTCGTTACCAAACACGACAACACCAACATTGTCGGGCTCCAAATTCAAGGACATACCCTAGGAGAAAGATCACATTCTCCTTAGAAAACCCATACTCACATTTACAAAAAGCAGTTTAATACCAATGTAACTATTCTACAATGCACAATAGTCAAGAATCTACCTCATTCTTATATGTAAGAACAGTCAATGCTCTGATTTTGTGTAGAACACGTGTATATTCCTCCATACTGGTTAAACAATCTGCCTAAGCCTTTAGCTTACTACATAACTAGACTTGCAGCAGTCATCTATCTCTCTAAGAAGAACAGAAGAGAGAAGCAGGATTAAGATACAACATTTCTCTCATACCTAGGAATTGGAAAAGGGAAAACCACGGGCTTCTTCTCTGCCGAAGGCAAATTAGGCCAATAAAAATACTGGAAGACCTGTTGCAGTACTCACAAAACAGTGAGACAGCTTTTTAACTCTAGTCTACTCTTAGGACTGTAAGAAGTCAGCAAACTGCCTCCTGTATTGGAGCAGAGGCTGTTATTCAAGAAAAAGCCAGTCTGAAAGCAATGAAAATAAAATCTAAATGCCAAGTTAGTTGTTATACTTTCTAGACAAAGACAAGTAAAGCTCAAGTGTTGGCTAAGACACAAATATTGAAAGTGTTACAAATTATAAGAATATTTCCTTTTTGTAGTATTAGCTCAACAATTTACTACAATAAAGTTGCAATGAAGTCTGTAAAAGGTCCATACAGGTATCTCCAAGCACAGTCCAATGTTCTCCTTAAAGAGGTGTTTATATTTCCAGGCTAAGCAAACTGCTTTAGGGAAAGCTTACCTTCAGCCCAGAAGAGAATTCAACCATTTCTTCTGCTTGGACATTTCTGAGGCCGTACACACGGGCGATACCATCACCAATTGAGAGCACACGGCCAGTCTCCTCAAGTTCAGCAGAGGTGTCAGCTCCCAAGATACGTTCCTCAAGAATAGAGGATACCTCAGCAGTACCTGGAAGAAGACGTTTCAAACCAGACTTAGCACATTAAGTATGAATTCAGTAAGCCTGTCCTGAATTCACAAGCCAAGGTACTCTTGCCACAGGGCCCAGCAAACAACACACTTCCTTATGTGGGATGCATAATGTAAATAACAGGTTCTGTATTCACAGCCAATAAAAGCAGCTTCAATTCATTATGAGATAGCTCCAATCAAAACGCTGGTGGCTGTTAGCAATTTCATTATATCTTACACTATTAGCAATCTCTTCCCCTAGAAAGCAATTAGATTAAATCATTAGCCTTAGCTCAGGAATAACAGACATGATAGTTTTGTTCCCAGAGCATTTATTTAGACTGGAGGCATCAAAACACCCTGTCAATTGATTTGCAAGCCAAGATCCAAATATATTTAAAGGAACTCAATACATTTAAGGAGGGAGTTGATCAATGTAAGGTATAAAAATGTATTCTCCATCTTCCTCCTATTTTCTGGCAGTGTATCTCCAACAACATTTTATCTCCAGAGTATGTAACACTGTGAAACTGTTATTTCCTAGTAATAGCTTTAATCATCCTGAACCACTTCAAGCATTGCACATGAACTGCTATTAAAACACAGCTATGCAGTGCCACTGCCTTCTCTGAACAAGGTGCTGGCAGCAAGAAAGTCATACTCAAGGACACAAGGTCAAACCCAGGCAGGCCTGGGAAAATCATCTGTTCCTTCCTACTGTTACAAACAAACCAGGAAGCTGGAATTTGAAGGATTTTTTCAAATAAATCTGGAGGAGTTGAAGACTGAATCAAATCCTCATGGAGCAAGCTGTGTGAGCCAACTGCCTTCTGGCCACTCCTTTGGTTTGGACATTATCTGAATGGTTATTAAAGCAAAGTCTCCTGGATGTGGCTGTGTAACCATTCACTGGTAAATGCTATACACTGATGTCCTTAACTATCCTGTCAACTGACACACACCGCCCTCACACTTCATATTCACATCCCATTTTGTCTAACACAGCAAGTTCTTAATCCACACTCTTATATAAGAACCTTTCACAGACTCACCAGTTTTCTGAAAGCATGTTTTGGAGGCATGGATGTTTCTCGAAGCAACAAATGCTGCACCCAAGGTGTTTCTGGAAATCTAAAACAAGTAACTGCTTCAGTAACAGTGAGATTTCCTCAATCACTCAAAAAAAATAATCAAGAGGTAACACACTGAATCATTTTATCATGAGCTTATACATCTAATGTATCTCAGTTTTGGGCTGAACACCCCATTACTCCATTCACCAAAAGCTGTACTAATGGAACCAAGTCCAGCACAGCAGAGAGATGAGAGACTGCTCTAAATGACACGCTGCATTTTCCTGCACTGCACTGATGTCACCATCACAGCACTGCAGCAGCTCCCAAAGCAACGCATCCTCTCGTCTGCCACCTTTGTGCTGAACATTCTAAGCTTGGGGTGTAAAGAAATCAGTGCACTCCTCATGGCTCTGTGCAAGGGAGAAGTCAGATGGTGTCTTCTAAGGGTTGGCCTAAGAAAAAATCTAACTACAGAATTTCTGAGGTATGGCTAGAACGTATACGATAGCATAAATAAATAAAAAAATCTGTGGTAACAAATGCATAGAAGATTAAAATCCTACATTCCAAGCAAAGTTCCCAGTGCCATTCCATGCGGCTTCTGCTCAGGCCTGAGCAAGCCTGTCCCCGGTTCACCTTCACAAGGGACACCGGCCAGGAACGCGTCCTGACAGATCATCGCACCCTCTCTCTCCCCACAAACACCGGGGAAAAACAAGACCCCACCTGATAAAGCCTCGCAGCTCACATCCCTAACCCTGACTGGGCTCTAGAAGCTTTCACCATTAACCCAGCCCCCATCAGTGCCAACCCGCATCGCCGGGAAGGACACGTTGTCCCATGGCCCCCCCCGCGGCATCCCAGTGGACAGCACCTTCACCCCCCATCGGGGAATGTCATCCCTCTGCCACCCAGCGCTGAGGCGAGCCCACAGCACACACCCCACCCCACACAACCCAGAGCGGGAGACCGCGGCCCCTCAATGTCACCGCGGGCTCCAAGATGGCGGCGGCGACCGCCACCCCCTCATCTCTCCGTTCGCCCTAGAAAGGAGAGAAGGCACCCACCAGGCCGGCCTGCCGCGGCAGGGAGCGGGCGAGAGCGGCGGCCACACGGGCGGAGAGCATGTCGGCGGGGAGCGGCTCCTCGGGGGGAAGGCTGAGGCGGACGGGAGGCGGCTGCCGGCCCCGCGCTCTCTCCACAAAATGGCGGCGTCGCGCTCCGCCCCTTTTGGCAGCGAGGCCCCGCCCAGGGCGAGGGGCCGGGCAAGGGCCGGAAGTGCTTCCCTCGCGGCCACCGCCCCCTCAGGGGTCGTGGCGGGTTCCCGCTCCCTGCGCCTCAGGGCGAGGGGGGGAAATAGATATAAAATAACGGGAATAATTATTAAAAACGGCTTTTAGAAAAATACCCTGCGGCGGTAGGTGCCCTTGAAATGGCCCCCGGAGGGCGGAAGGGGCGGGGAGCAGCGGCAGGGCGGGTTTGGGGGCGTGAGGCGGGCGGGGCAAGAGGCAGTTGTGTTTAGGGTGCATGGGGTGCCTCTTATTTGTCCTGATCAGTTACTAAGGCCTGACCCTGCAGGGAGAGCACAGTTGGCAACAAGTCCCATACGCGAGATGTAGGATTTAGTCTGCTGGAGAGCAGGTGGCACAGCTCATGCCAGGAACAGTGTAATTGTGTGCCCATGGTAATCCAGATTGGTTCAAAAAGCAGAGATCCCGGCAGACCTTTCTGGAGATTGAAAAGGTTAAAAATCCTTACCCGTTTTAGTACATTCATAGACTGGTTTGGGTGGGAAGGGACCTTTAAAGGTCATCTAGTCCAATCCTCCTGCACTGAGCAGGGACATGTGCAACTAGAGCAGGTTGCTCAGAGCTCCAGCCAACCTCACCTGGAATGTTGCCAGAGATGGAGCATCAACAACCTCGCTGGGCAGACTGAGATGGTGCTTCACCACCCACGTAATGTAAAACATTTCTTGCTTCTCTCTAGCCTAAATCTGCCTCTTTTAGTTTAAAACCATCACCCCTTGCCTTGTCACAACAGGCCCTGCTAAAAAGTTTGTCCCCATTTTTCTTCTAGGACCCTCTGATGTATGGAAAGGCCCCAAGAAGGTCTCTCTAGAGCCTGCTCTTCCGCGGGCTGAACAAGCCCAACTCTCCCAGACTGGCCTTCCAGCAGAGTGATTCCTAGCCCTCCCATCATAGAATCATAGAATGTTTGAGGCTGGAAGGGACCTCTAGAGGTCATCTGGTCCAACCTCCCTGCATAAATAGGGACATCTCTACCTAGGGCAGGCTGCTCAGAGCCCCATCAAGCCTGACCTTGAAGGACTCCAGGGATGGGGCCTCCACCCCCTCTCTGGGCAGCCCATTCCACTGATCTATCACCCTCATGTTAAAGAATTTTTTTCTAATATCCAGTCTAAATCTCTCCTTTCCTAGCTTAAAACCATTACTCCTGGTCCTATCGTTAAAAACCCTTTTGAATAGACCTTCCCCTGCTTTCCTGTAGGTCCTCTTCAGGTCCTGGAAGGTCCCCCCGGAGCTTTCTCCTCTCCAGGCTGAACAGCCCCAACTCCCTCAGTCTGTCTTCATAGGAGAGATGGTCTATTCCCCTGATCATTTTGGTGGCCTTCCTCTGGACCCTCTCCAACAGATCCATGTCCTCCTTGTGCTGGGGGCTCCAGAGCTGGGCACACTGCTCCAAATGTAGAACAGCAGAATCACCTCTCTTGATCTGCTGGCCACACTTCTTTTGATGCAGCCCAGGATGGGATTGACCTTCTGGGCTGTCATTGCACATTGGTGGCTCATATCCAGTTTTTCATCCACCAGCACCCCCAAGCCCCTTTCCCCAGGACTGCTCTCCAGTATCTCCTCTCCCAGCCTATACTGATAGTGCTGGTTACCCTGGCCCAGGTGCAGGACCCTGCACTTGGCTTTGTTGAACCTCACAAGGTTCATCTGGGCCCACCTCTCCAGCCTATCCAGGTCCCTCTGGATGACATCCCGTCCCTCTGGCACATCAACTGCACCCCCAAGCTTGGTGTCATCTGCAAACTTGCTGAGGGTGCCCTCAATGCCACTGTCAATGTCATTAATGAAGATATTAAACAACACTGGTCCCACACAGACCCCTGAGGGACACCACCCTAGGTTGATTCAGATAATCTATTTAAATCTTGTACCTTTGTACTTATGTTGCTAAAGGAAGATGGCTCTTTGGTAATTATTTTAAGAGTTTGACTCAGAAGATATGATTTTATTGTGTATTTTCCAAAGAGGAGTATTTTTAATTTGAATTAATGTAAGCAATAATATGCAAAGTATTCAGATTCCAGTTTTTACCCTTGAACTTAAGATATGGTTGGTGCCTTTTTGATTCAGGGGTTTATATGCCTTTATTTGTAATTTCTCTTGTGGTATATATGAACCATACAAGTCCATCAAAACCAAAATCCCCTCAAAGTCTTTTATTGATTCAAGACTATTTTCTTAAAAATACTGAGTATAGGGTAAAAGGAAATTCTTTCAAAACATTAGAGCATTTAAATCCATTTTGATAAAAGGATTCACTGGGGCTGGTGAAATGAACTGAATTCTTTATTATTTTCTCTGTGTTTCAAGGTGGGTGTTGGTCTCTTCTCCCAGGTAACAAGTGATGAGGTTAATGGGTCAAGACCAGTGGTATGAGGTTCAACCTGGGGCCACAACATAGAATCATAGAATGGTTTAGGTTGGAAGGGACCTTCCAAGATCATCTAGTTCCAACCCCAACCCCGGCCACGGTAGGTACACCTCCCACTAGATCAGGCCACCCCGGACCTCATCCAGCCTGGCCTTGAACACCTCTAGGGATGGAGCATCCACAACCTCCCTGGGCAACCTGGGCCAGTGTCTCACCACCCTCAGAGTGGAGAACTTCCTTCTAATTCCCAATCTAATTCTCCCCTCTTCCAATTTGGACCCATTACCCCTTGTGCTATCACTACAAGCCCTTGTAAAAAGTCCCTCCCCAGCTTTCTTGTAGGTCCCCTTCAGATACTGGAAAGCCTCAATAAAGTCTCCCCTGAGCCTTCTCTTCTCCAGGCTGAACAAGTGCAATTCTCTCAACCTGTGTTCGTAGGAGAGGTGTCCCAGCCCTC
>VYZX01010551.1:8773-24326 GCA_013401335.1 Brachypteracias leptosomus
AGGTTTAGATTGGATATTAGGAAGAAGTTCTTTACTGAAAGAGTGGTTAGACATTGGAACAGACTGCCCAGAGTGGTGGTGGAGTCACCATCCTTGGAACTGTTAAAAAAACGAGTAGATATGGTGCTTTGAGACATGGTTTAGGGTTCGGTGAGATGTTGGACAAAGATTGGACTTGATGATCCTAGAGGTCTTTTCCAACCTAAATGATTCTATGATTCTATGATTAATGTAAAGAATTTCTTCCTTGTGTCCAATCTAAATTGTGTCCTTCCACTACAGACCTTGGTAAAAATCTCTCTTTCTCATAAGCACCATTTAAGTATCAAAAGACCACAATAAGATCTCCCTAGAGCTTTGCTTTCCCAGCCTATAAAACCCCAATCCTCTCAGCCTGTCTTTCAGGGTGTTCCAGCCCTCTGATCATTCATATTGCCCTCCTCTGGACCCACTCCAAGTCCATGTGTTCCTTGTTCTGGGGACCCCAGTACTCCAGGTGGGGTCTCAAAAGAGCAGAATAGGGGGGAAAAATCACCCTCTTTGACCTGTTGGTCATGCTTCTTTTTGTGCAGCCCAAGATATGATTGACTTTCTGAGCTGGAAATAGGCTTTTAGTCAATACAAAACCTGTACAGGAAATCAAGGAGGAGTTTAAAAAAATCAGTTTGAGTCTATAGTTCCCAAGGATCTGAGATTCTAAACTAACAAAATTCAGAATGCAGGGTCACAGATACCGCTCACAGATATTTAGGAAATGTGTGCACTGACATTGGCCAGAGCAGCATGAGTTAGAGGGCAAAAGTGGTTTCATGTTGTAGACACAGAATGTTATCTTTCATAGTGTGTAAGTTTAAAAAACAGTGGAGTCAGGTGAAGCAAAAACAAAAGTTGGGGTTTTTTCCTCATACATCAGGCACCAATTTTTTTGTCTATAGAGAAATACTACCACTTTAGAAAACATTCCCTTAGTATATCCCCAGCCAATTTATATTTCTAAAGAGATTAATATCTTTTAGGATGTCTTTGTATTTAGCTTGGACTTACAGGTTTTTTTATGACAATTGCCCCTTAAGGAAAGTTATGAAACTAATGGCTTTTCCTGTGTGCCAAAGACTTGTTCCTGTCATCATTATCTGGAGATGATTAGTGTAACCACAAATATTTACCAAGGTAAAGACACTACACCAAGTATCTTCAAACTATCTTCATTTACTCTGTCCTTTGTAGAATTAACTTTTTTCATTGATGTTAAGGTCTAAGGAGTAGTAAAGTAGACACACAGATAAGGAAGACAGAATAGCATAGGAGAATCTGATGCTAAATATACTATAAAAACCATCTTTTTGTGATTCAAGCAGAGACTTTCAAAGTGGCATCAAAGCATTAAAAGAATGAGGAGAATTAATATATTCTCTGAATAACATTTCTCATAGTGCATAAGATCAAGATCAGACTGTTTATTTTAGTCCATAAGTTTAAGTATTAGACCACGTAAAATACAGGTGATTAGTGAGCAATGGCGATTACCTACAGCACATGTCTACCCATGGGGCAGATACAGTCTGTGCTTTGCATAACTGTCCTAGTTCCCAGTCATCCAGATCAGAATAGGTATCGGAGTGCACAATGGCACCTGGTCTTTCTTTCAGAGGCGAACAAGGGATGCAGACATCTGGGATTCTCATTGTAAAGTGAAAATAAAACATAGTCATGATGCACACACACAAAGCCTATGGTATGCATTAGGGAATACATCTACTCTGCAGTATGTTCTTTGGAACATAATTATCCTGGTTCTACAGCCAACTCTGAATTCTCCTTGTATTTTATATTAAACAGTCACTGGATAAAATTCAAAAATAATCAAGCGTTCGTCATTCATCAGTGTACTACAGTGCTACAATGCTACTTGATTTCCTGTATTCCTGTGGTTGCATGGTGTCCCAGATCCAACTGGCTGGGTGGGAAGAGCCCTGTCTCCCCCTGTGTAAAGACAATAATACAGATTTCAATTGCTTAAGACTGAGAATTGCCTAGAACTCAAAAGTTTAAGATACAATTTAAAGATTTCTCTCATCTTGTTTAATACAGGAATGGAGTTGCTTAAAAGCTTTTACTTCAAATGCAGTGTGGTCCCTGGAATGTACTATAGAGCATGCAATATGTTAAAAAAAGAAAAAAGAGGATCGATACTTTCTTGGAAATGGAATAGTTAATAAAAAGCCATATTAAAAGTAAGCTTGTTAATGCAAACAACTAACTGGGAATAAGTAAAGGTGATTATAGTGCAAATGCACAGGTTTTTAGTCTCTGAGTGCATCTGGAGGCATGGAGCAAGTGGGACCTAGTCAATTATCTCGTATTATCCATATGATTAAGCATGGTTATTCATGTCAATGATATTATAACTGTCTGTCACAGTTCTTTGTGATTCTCAAATTTCTAAAACTCCTAGCAAAGTCAATGTAACCATTTCTTTCAGGGTAGCTCTCCTGGAGCTTAGAGAGCCTATTGCAGAGCCAGTGTGAAACACTCTGAGGCTCAGGA
Organism: Brachypteracias leptosomus; assembly: GCA_013401335.1. Taxonomy (NCBI): domain Eukaryota; kingdom Metazoa; phylum Chordata; class Aves; order Coraciiformes; family Brachypteraciidae; genus Brachypteracias; species Brachypteracias leptosomus. The sequence goes on from VYZX01010551.1 coordinate 11,321, forward strand.
GGGAATTCACTGCAAGTCTGGAAGAAATAGATACCTCCTCTCTCTGTCACAGGAAGGAAGTTAACAAGTCCACTGAAGATTTGGGTTTGCTTATTCTCTTGTCTACTTCTAGTTTAGAAGCAACCTAAAGGTCTCTTTCAAATACCAGCAAGAAAAAAATAATCAACTGGGAATGAAACATTTACCTTTTAAAAATTTTTGGTTAAATCAAACAAAAAAATTAATCTTATTAGAAAACTACAACCTTCAGAATTTTTCAATGAATTACTGTTACTTCCGAGAACCCATAGAAAATTATTTGGTAGAGAGAATACTTCAATATCTTACTAAATCATATTTGTGCAAGCTAAATTAGTACATAGGAAAAGCTAACTGTAAAATTTCATAAGATTTCCCTGAAGAAAAGGACTTGGGGGTACTCATGGATGAGAAGCTCAACATGAGTCGTCAGTGTTCACTTGCAGCCCAGAAAGCCAATTGTATCCTGGGCTGCATCAAGAGAAGCATGGCCAGCAGGTCAAGGGAAGTGATTCTCCCCCTCTACTTCACCTTTTGTGAGACCACACCTGGAGTACTGTGTCCAGTTCTGGAGCCTCTATTACAAGAAAGATATGGACGTGCTGGAATGTGTCCAAAGGAGGGCCATGAGAATGATCAGAGGACTGGAGCACCTCTCCTATGAGGATAGACTAAGAGAGTTGGGGTTGTTCAGTCTGAAGAAGAGAAAACTCCGAGGGGACCTTATTGTGGCCTTCCAGTATCTTAAGGGGGCCTATGAGAAAGCTGGGGAGGGACTTAAGATGTCGGGTAGTCGTAGGACTAGGGGAAATGGGTCAAAACTAGAAGTGGGTAGATTCAGATTAGACGTTAAGAAGAAGTTCTTCACCATGAGAGTGGTGAGACACTGGCACAGGTTGCCCAGAGAGGTGGTGGAAGCCCCATCCCTGGAAATTTTTAAGGCCAGGCTGGATGGGGCTCTGAGTAACCTGATCTAGTGGGAGGTGTCCCTGCCCATGGCGGGGTAGTTGGAACTAGATGATCTCTAAGGTCCCTTCCAACCCTGACTATTCTATGATTCTATGATTTACTAGAGCTATAATAGTTCATGAAATGTTTAGCATGTTTCTGGACATATTTTACAGACTGTTTCCTCGTAACACAGTGTCATGAAATGTATCATCTCCGTGGTTTATTCTATACTGCTGTTCTGAAAAATTGCAAATCTCCAGTTGCTTCCCAGCACCCCCATGGAAGAGGACAGGTCCATTCCCCAGTGATATCCTCAGCTGATGAAGGTACTCAGAGCTCTAGTGATACAGTTCTAGAGTCCGCACATTTAACATAATCTCACTGTTTGTGTTTTTTTCAGAAAATAGGCTTACTATCATCCCCACATAATACCTTTTGAATGTAGTAGTAGACACCAAAGTTAGACATCTTGGGGACAATTTTCTAGTGCCAATTAGAACAGAACAGAAAAACCCATCTTTTGCCTGTGCTCTGTGTTGGAGGAAGCTGAAAGGAGAAGCAGTGAGAAAACACAGCTCTCCTGGTATGCTAGAAACGGTACTTGATTCTAACTAGTTGGCACAAGCCAGTACTTGCTAGTCCTGCAGGGAGAAGAATGGCTTAATTTTACAACCATATGGAGAGATAACAAGAAGTCTTAGTATAAATCACTTTAAAAGTTAATTAATTAAGGGACAAAAGCCCATAGGAAATTAAGCACGGTTTCCAGGGATCATTAATATACTTAGCTGATGCTGTTGTTTTTTTTCCTCCCCATGATTCTATGAGAATTATAAGATGAAATAATGAAGCAAGATGCTATAATTCCTACTGTTCTTTACACATTGGTTACAGCAGCAATTATAAGGACAGTTGCATTAAATAAACTTCTTGACAATTTGGGGGATATTGGACATGGTAAGATTCAGATATTCTTTCAGAGAGGGAGAAAAATCGGGGAATCTTCTAAGTATACCAATGTTACTAAGTTGAGAAGAATTCTTTCCAAATACTGTTTTTCAAATTTTATAATCTTTTTTAGATTCAAAAAGTAAAAAACCCTAGATACTACACATTTTAGAAATCAGGTTTGGAAGCAAAATGAGGACTTGGAAGTAAAACATTTCTTCTTGGAAGTGACATGGTGTTTCTAAAATATTTTGACAAAAAATGAAAATTGCATTTTGCTAATAAAGTAACACATAGTAACTTGAAATCTGTTGTTTAAAACCCACGTACAGCTGTTTCCTCTTTAATTCAACTTTACTTTCTTGAGATGTCACTAAACCTTTTTTTTTTCCATGTGACTGCAATTGACTTTCTAGAAATCAGTTCAAAATATTTTACTCCCTTTGCTTAGAAAGAATATTGGTAAAAAAAATCCACAGATTAAAAAACCCCTCAAACCTATTGAAATCTTTCACCAGTGAAAGTCATGACCTCTTTGTGCTATTATTTCCCGTCAAGTTACTGATATGTAGGATCCAGATGTCTGTTCTGCCTTTACAACTGAAAACAAGGGTAACTGAGATAATGACTTCAACACACCCCTTGTCAGTGTTACAGACTATTAGCAATGCTATAAATAGCATCATCAAATCCCACATTGGAGATTCAGTCATAAAAGTGTCTACATTTCATGCTGATTCAGAGGGGCACCAGCATTAACTGCAATCATCAAGGAATATGACATCTCCACAGTATTTTCTACAGCTCACTGGCCTGGTGACAGGACAATTGTTAAAAATTAATGGAAACCATCAGACATGGATAAGTACAGCTTGGCAACTACGAAAGCCATACTTCCTATTTGTGAATGATAGTGCAATATTATTTTATGATAGATTGTAATATATTATGGAGATTATGTTTCACTCAGGAAGTAGTAAGTCTTTTAATCTTGGAAAATTTGATCACAATATTATATTTAATTGACAAACCAGGGAATAGGGAGAAAGAAGTATTTTCACATTCCTTTCTAAGTTTTCTCTGTTGAAAGTATACTTCTGCCTTTTGTTTATCCGTTATAATAGTTCGCTTCTCAATTAGATAACACTCAAGATCCTAAAATCCAAAGTTCACAAAGAGATTGATTCTGACAGTTAATAAGCAAAATATCAATAAATTGTATTGTATCCAGTAATTTCCAGCTTCATGTCTGGATGTATAAAGAATAGCACAACTTTGTTTGATACATTATTACTATATTATGTGTCTGTATTTTTAACCAGCAACAAACTATTCCAACCAAAATCATGGGCCTGATGAAGAATTTGCTGGATTGAATTCTCTGGGCTGTTTTATGCATATAGGCAGTGTAAACTATCACTATTGAGAGGATTGCTGAAGAACTCCTGCATAGAGGCTGATCCAGAAGGATGGACTGACAAATGGAAGCAAGCACTGACTGTTCAATGCTCCTGTTTAAAATTTCCTGTTTACTGTTTTGGACACTGATCATTCGTCTTGAAATTATAGATACTAGACACCTGATGCTATTGTCAAAGAATGAGACTAGACAAGTGACATTTCTTTGTCCATGCTCAATACTTTGAATTTCTGAAGAGTCCCTAATGTTAGTGCAGGGACTTGAAGGCTGGCAGGAGAAAGAAAATGTATGTGCTATCCCTGTTTTTTTGGGAGAAAAATCCCATCAAATTTAGCCAAGTTGGAATACTTTGAAAATATGCAGTGTATATGAGCTAGAGTCTCCAATGATTCTGGAAGCAGGTAAACAAATGGTCAAGGGTAGGAGTAAGAAGAGTTTTAAGCATGGGAGACAATGTCTCCTCCTATAGCCAGCCATGGATCTACCTTTCCCAAACCTTTACAGTTTCCAGTTGCCAGTAAATACCTGTGAAACCTCAAAGTCTTGGGCCATGTGCTCTGGTCAACAACCCTGCTGATGCAGAGATGAAGTCCAGAGTCCATCTATTGGAGAAAAAAATGTGACTCCAATGTGCAGTAAATAATGGATATAATTATTTGCTTGTTTATTTATTATTGATATTACTGGTGGGAATCACTGCTACTCAGAAATATTAAAGATCTTAACTAGACCATATTTAAAAGTCTGTAAGTTAGACACATAATTGAAAGTATTCAGGTAGATTGTCTATGCAGAGTGAATTTGACCCCTCCAGAAAGTGATTCAGCTTATCTACCTAAAATAATTATCTTAAGGATGAGATGAATCCTTTTTTGGAGATGCCTCTTTATCTCCACAGATTGAAAAAGGAACCTTCCTGACTGAAATTAGTTACAATTAATATTACCCCCACTAAATAATGTAGGATTGACTCTTTGCACTCATAGTGTCCCATTCATATGTGGGAATATATAATTATGGAAACAAAAAGCACCATTCTATAAGTAGACAAAAGATCTAAACTGAGGTTGAAAAACTGCCTTAAAATCTGAGTTGTAATTCCTTGACTATTATCTTCTTTTAGTACAATTTTTATTATCAGAGTATCCATTGGACTTCATTTAAGATTCAAAACAAAACAGCAAAATAAAAGAGGAAAACAGAAAAGTTGCCAGTGTCTGTACTGTGTGGCAGATGTGTGATCTACATTACTGGTCCTTGAATCATCCAGACAGGCGTTCTATTGGAGGACATCCAATGTGTGCTCTCCATTTCTGCACATCTGGATTTCTTTCCAAAGGTAAACAATGACTTTGAGAAATGGATGTAGATCCACATCTTTCATCTCCCATGTTAGAAATACTCTTTGCAATCTCTGTTCCCTTTGACTTCACAAACAGAGAAATGAAAAAAAATGAAAAAAAAAGGGGGGGGGAAATCTCCTTATAATTACACAGGTGGAAAGGATTTTTTTCTAATGAAATATAAAGAGAGAAAAGACAAGGAAAAAGAATAGACTCTCAAGTCTCCTTCTCTGGCACCCTTATACGTAAAGAACTTCAATGGACAAGGAGGATGGTTGTTTTTATTACTTGGAAGTTCTAGAGGAACCCCCTTCTAATGGATCCTAGATAAACCAAAAACCTGACCCTTGGAGTATAAAGGAACTCCTCTATCTCCTGTACTGTAAACAGGATACAGAAGAAAATATGCTATTACAATCCTACTTTAATTTGTATTTTCTAAAGATAATTTTCCTTTGCCAGTAATAGAGGAAGAATGACTTTTAGTTCATGTTCTTACTACTGGTGATATGGATACCTTTTCAGCAATCAATGTGCTTATATTTCTGCTATCTGACACCTTTATTTTCTTTAAGAAATACTAAATGTATTGAATTAAAAAAAAAAAAAAAATCCTCTTTTGTCAGTGCACTCTAAATTATCTGCCACAAGAAATATCTTGTGTAGGAGGAATGACTCAAATCTTCATTGTAAGGGTTGTTAACTGATGTCATTGTGAAAATGTATGAGTCGACTCATTCATAGAAAATCAGACAAACAAAATGACCTGTTCTTACAATGAAGCAACATGATGCTAATTCTTCCTTTGATACAGTGGGCCACTGATGAAATATGGACCTCTTAAAGTATACCTTTTGGACATAATCTGTCATTCAAGCACAGGACAAAAAGGACTGTTTCCCAGACCAATGGTCAATCCACTATGCAGACCCTGTGCTAGAATTATCATAGTTATCTTTATTGTTTTAAAGTAAAAACAAAGGTTGCAACACTATTTCTATACAAGAAACATAGTTTTATTCAATTTTTTTTAAGCTAAACTTAGTTTTTGATTGAAAGTAAGAAAAAACCCCACCCATATTTTTCCTGTAAAATGATCTTCCTGAAAAGATTTCTCTTCCTTTTGAAAGATTAAACTGAACCAGAAAGTCTCATTTCCTCTAAGTTGATTACTACCTGTTTGGATTATCATAGTATTAAGTTTTCTTAGCTTGCCCGGGTCCATGATTACTATCTAATAAAGCAATTTAGATTAGTACTTAAAAGGACTCATATGTTAAAGACTGTCTTTGACTACTTTGGATCAGAACATTGCGAGTGTACAGCAAATCAGCATTAAATCTACGTTATATCAATCATCTTGCATTTCAGCAGAAATGACAGATAATTCATCCTTATGTGAATCTTGGGTAAACCAAGTAGAAACAGAAATATTGTGAGATCTGACATGAAGCCCAGTAAAGCACTGACAGATGACACGGACCTATGCAAAGTGTAGACATATAAAACTGAAGGAGAGGTTCAAATACTTCTACTTTTTAATTTAAAAAGAAAAAGAATTTAAAGGCATAGCTGCAAGGTTGTCATAAAATAGATTTTAGTTAAGTTTGATAATGATCTAAGCAAGAAGGGTGAAGTAGTAAAAAGTGAAATACTCCCTTCTCTTATAGGCCATGGTCATCTCATGTTTGAACTGCAATATCTGTCTTGTTATCAAAAAGGCAACGAACCATAATGAAGGTTTTACCTTAACAAAAATACATTGTTCTAACCCCAAGTATTATGAAGATATGATATTTAATACAAGTCTGGGATTGATTGGGCACATTAATATCCAGAGCTGAATTAACAAGGGCAATACCAGGAGCTGCCTAGATGGGACTGGACTGGTAAAAAGTACAAAAGTATAATACAGCTGAAAAAGCCTTCTGTCTTAAGTGGTGTTTGAGCTGAAAAATAACTATTATTCTTCTGATAGTTATTAAAGCAGACCTAGTCATAGCCAGATTGAATGGCAATATATCTTAATTTTACAAGCATTTGTAATACTGCATATGTCAGTATTTAAAACTTTGTATTGTATGATCATGGATTACTGAAATAAATGCAGAAAGTTCTTAAGTGGCTTGGGTATTTAGCAAATTCTAATCACGATGAAATAAATGTCATCAAGCTTTTAAATTGACTGGAGCTTGCTATTTATTATTTCCTATTAGATGCACTACTTGACTAGTTAAACCGGTTATTGGATTCTTCATACAGTAGCCCCTGAACTCCTTCAGTCAATTAAATCCTTTATTGCATCTGATTTGTCAATGTCAGTGTCACTTCTAATCTCTTAAATCCACATAGGTTCAGAAGCTTTAAATGTACTTATTCTGGTGCAAAATTAGGAAGTTACATAGACAGAATCCTTCACCTCTCCCTCCTCCCTCTATGCAAACAACAGAGCTGCTTACAATGTAAAAGATATATACACTTCTTCAGCATCTATGTATACACTCATATAGCTACAGAATGAGATGTTATTTAACATAAACTGCAGAATGTAAAGGGGAAAAACATTCAAACAAAAAAACTATGTTGGATGATTTGCTACCAGCATATTGTACATTGAACACTTTTAATCTTTGACTTGGTTTCTTATCACTTTCAATTATGAAATTAGCAGAACAAAGTAACTATAACTAATTCCAGAACTGGAAACTTGAACATCTTGGTATTAATCTTCACGTGTTTTGATTTATATCTGCAAAAGTATTCCAGAACATTTTTTAAAGTTGGTATAAAACATTAAATTCCCTCTTCTTAAACCTCCCCATTTCTTTGTTCATCCACAAAAGCTAGATTTCGAAGGAAAAATGGAGATAGATGTTAAAGGAAAAGAAAGGAAAAATATAGGTATTAAATTATTGTTCTGTGCAATGGTCTTGACAGCCTAGTAACTGTTTAGTTTGCCTGAGAGCAGCATAAACATGCAGGCTATTTAATTCCATATTGTAAAGTAGAGTTTGCCAGACACAGACTTGTTTTTCCTTTAAAACATTCCCTTTCTAAAGGATCTCCTTTCTGCCAGTAAAAGCTAGTCTTTCCACATTCCAGCCGTATAAGCCTCTGAACTATGAAAGCAATGCCCCTCACAGGTTAGGCGCATCACCTTTATTCTGAAAGAGAAGGGAAACCAGACCAGACTCTTACCAGACAGAGGGAAAACAATTGCTTCAGCTCGATCCAGCAGTGCTGTGTGCGAGCAGGCAGCGTGAGCGATCCTTGGGCCTCACACAAAAGCGAGATAATTGGCTCTCAAGGAAGAGCTGTAAACATCCATCACGGCGGCGCTGGTGCGGCGGCTGGAGCTGCCCCGGCCGGGCTGGGTGCTCCCGTGCAGGATGATGTCAGACACATCAATCGGGCGTACTCTCATTGGCTTCCCTCACCTGGAATCATACCTTAACCCTAAACTGCCAGCCACAAATTGAAATGTGGCTCTCTAATCGTTATATGCATACACACAGTTGGTGGCTTTTTTTTTTTTTTTNTGGTGAAACTGAGACTGTACGAGAAGCTCCTGCTTTGGGGACCAGGAGTGGCAGGTGCTTGTTGCTTAGCCATAGAATGTAGCAATTAAAAAGATTCTAAAAACTAATTTGCCTCAATTATTAAACAAGACCCTCAGGTAATGGCATTTTCATAATCTGTTTACAAAATGACAGTAATCACCAAAATATTGTACAGAAGAGGTATTAAAGGAAAGGTTAATACATGCAGCACCTGGAGAACTCACTTTTTAAATGATTTTGTACCGCCTCCTCTTAAGGCATGAGATTAATAAAGGTGTAGAGTGGAAAAAGGGTGTCAATTCAAGAACACTGCACTGTTGCAATGTCAGGTTGATTATTGTGTCTTTTTAAGTATTTAAAACTAACAGTAAAAGTAAAGAGATGCACAAACGTACATGCACACTTATTCTTTGAATGCTAAGTAGCAGCCCAGAAATTCTGCAGTAAATGAGGCATGAAACACACTGCCAAATGTATGATGTCCTAAATATAGTGGCACTAAGTATTTTGCTATATTACAGGCAATATCATAAATCACATGAACTTTTAAATGAGCCCAAATCGCTGCTTAAAGAATTACATTTTCCATAAATGAATATTGGATCTCTCACCTTTAAGTGACAAAAAATCTTATTGGTCTGTGGAAAAAGAAAAAATCTTACATAACACATGATGTATTTGTATCTTTTGTTCTACATCAACTTTTTTTTATTCATCTAAGGGAAAAAATTTTTTCTTTCAATGGATAGAAACCTGATTCACTATTTATTTAGAATAAATTATATACCACTTTAGTTTATTTATGGTATGTTATCCCTCATGACAAAAAAAAAAAAGATAAAGTATTATTTTTTAAAAATATCTTACTTATTTCATTCTAGTGGGAGAAAAAAGCAAAAAGAACCAACTACACCAAGCCAAACAAACAGCAAAATCAAAATATAATCAAACACAGTTTAGCTTAATATATAAGACATAAAACATAAGATTTCTAGAATAAACTTGATAAACAACTCTGCCATTTCGTTGTGGTTCTTTCACAAAGTATAGAGACTCAGGAGATTAAATTCAGGGGACTTAATAAACAGCATTTCTGTGTGGGAATCTGGAGGCTAACCTATTAGTCAAAATGTACTTTAGGCCAAAATAAAAGCCTCTGTTCATTTATTTCTGCTCAGAAAACATGGGAGTTTAGATGGAAATGTATATAAAAAAAGATTTATTGCCATGCAAAGTGACAAAACTGAATTACAGATCAGAAAAGATGAATTTGGACAATGGAAATGCCAGCTTTGGTTTTGTATGATTAATGATAAAGGTAAGACATAGTAATTGCTAAGAAGATATGAGCCATGAGTAAAAGAATTATTGCTGAGATAAAATATGCTTAAATGTATCTTATGTACAAATATATTCTTCTGAATATTTAGCATGATAAATAATCTACACCAAACAGACATATTTTTGACAAAATTTTATTGCATGGGTTGATTTGGCCTGAAAAATACCCTGATTTCCCATATTTAGTTAAACTTACCATGATGAATTAAAGTTCTCTATATTTTTTATTCTTACATAAACTACACTTATTTCTTAACAGAGTGTATTTTTCACAGATTACCTGGTAGATAGTCTGTAATGGTAGAGTCTTAAGTGTTCATAAAGTATGTTATCTATGATTATAACATAGAACTTATGCTTTATGAATTAAGCAGTAATTTACATTAGTAGAAAATTTTCTTAGACTGGGTAGTACAAATACTAATGTGGAATTTTCATGGAGAATACTTTTTCGCAAAGCTCCTGTAAATTTTGACATGTCTTTATAAATAAAGTCTTTTCCCTATAGTAATATGTGATAAATTAATGTTTTGAAATTGAATGACTTATGAATATTAGTGATAAATTATAAATTTCTACATGCTTCTTATTCTAGGAACAAAAATTATATATCACTAGTGTTTTTAAAAACATGGATGATTTTGGAGATTCAGGCTGAGCAAAGGTAACAGCTGTAGACAACAGAGTAGTTCCATGATCCTGATCAAGTCACACAGCATTTTTCACATTTACACATGTTGCCACAGACAGGATATAACCAGTTTAAAATTAGTACTATTTATATTAAAAATAGAAAAAAAAATGATAGGATTTAAATGATAGCTTTCACATATGCAGTAGTAGCAAAAGAGTTCAACTAAAAGACTCATATGGGCATTTCTTTCAATTAAAAATAAACGTAAAATAGGCTACAAGATCTCAAAGAAGTGTGTGCATGACTGTATGTGAAATCCTAGAGCACACAATTAATATAGTCCTATTGTTATGCCATGAGCTGTTTATCTGAAGAGACTAGCCTGTTAACTCTCATGCCTGGCACAGACAATAGGGGTACTGTTGCGTATCATATATTTGGCATCATAGTTTCAAATACAAGTCACATGGGGGGAAAAAAAAAAGAAGGAAAACCCAAGAGAATGAAAAAGAAGTGGCCAATTAACTAACTGTATAATTTTTATTAGATAATATTAATTGATATATGAATAATGATGAAGAATCTAAGAAGAGTGGATATTTTAGTTCTCAAGCAAAGCAAAATACAGGTTTATTAGTATATATTTCCCATGAGTTGGAATCATTACTGCATTTAATTGTTTGACAATTATTTCTGTCACATCAATTTAATGGTTAAACCAACTATTTATATTACAAAACATAGTTCTGCACCAGACTAATTGAAAAACACAAGCAGTTCTTCAGTGTTGCTTAACCTATACGTTATTAAGGTTGGAAGGGCTAGGTCTAAAGATTTTGGGGGAAATTAGAACTCAATCAGGTGATAAAAGATTTTAGAGACTGAATTTGCAAGCTCAAAATTACAGCTTTCATAATCCTGTGTATGAGTTGAATACCAAGGCAGGTAGAGCTGAAAACTGTTATAAACATAATTTCCTTCTGCATTTTGGTAACATGAACTCTTCGGATGATTTATTCCCCAAGATGGCAGCTCTGTTTGCATGGTCACTACTTCTTGCAATATTCAACTTGAGAATTATAACATAGTAATTTTTATTTTATAGTAGAAATGCTTTTCTACCCCAGGAAGAATTTTTTTATATCTCCAAACAATCCCAATAATTAAGCATTAATTAACCACAATGTTGAGGTAAAATTTGCCAAATTTTTGCTAAAGTGTTTACAGATCATAAGAATTTTTAACTGCACAAACACTTTACTTTTAGTTTTGAAAGAAATGTCTATTCAGATCCGTATGTTTCCCAAGCTTCAATTCCAAGGCCATCAAACAGAGTGTAGCCTTTAACAGATTCAATTTGAAGAATGTAATAAGTTTTACTGATAGCAAAGGAAATGCTTATATACCTAAAGGTAAATTATGTTAATATATAGATCAATTGATTAAAAGAGAGAGACAAAATATTCTATAAGCAGCTGGAAGAAGTCTCACAATCACTACCACTTGTTCTTGTGGGGAACTTCAACTTACCAGATGTCTGCTGGAAATACAATACAGCAGAGAGGAACGAGTTTAGGAGGTTCCTGAAGCATGTGAAAGATAACTTCCCGACATAGCTGGTGAGTGAAGCAACTATGGAAGGCTTCCTGCTAGACCTGTTGTTCACTAGCAGAGAAGGACTTGTGGGTGATGTAAAGGTTGGAGGTCATATAGGGCACGGCAATCATGAAATGGTAGAGGTTTCAATTCTTGGGGAAGTAAGGGAGGTGGTCAGTAGAACAGAGGGCAGAGTTTGACCTGTTTAGAACACTGGTTAACAGAGTCCCTCGGGTAGCAGTCCTGAAGAGCAAAGGAGTTCAGGAAGGCTGGACATATTTCAAGAAGGAAATCTTTTAGGCATGGGAACAGACTGTCCCGGTGTACCATAAGACAAACTGGTGGGGAAGAAGACCAAACTGGCAGGGAAGAAGACCGGCCTGGCTGAACAGAGAGCTCAGGTAGAAAAGGAGAGTTTTATGTCCTTTGGAAGAAGGGACAGACAATGCTCCCTTCTCTCAATGAAGACTACAAAGATTCTGTGAGGTTATGCAGGGCAAAAATTAGAAAGGCCAAAGCCCAAATAGAACTTAATATGGCTATCGCCATCAAAGACAATAAAATTGTTTCTATAAATACATTAACAACAAAAGAAGGACTAAGGAGAACCTCCATCCTTTGTTGGATGTGGGGGGAAACACAATGACCAAGTGTCAAGGTTTAGATCCAATCTACCTCCAAAGAGACACTCTCTGTTAACTCCTCTTTCCGCCGCCCCAATTGATGGATCAACGCCAATGAGATGAGGTTCAGGAAGACAAAGTGCTGGATCCAGCCCTTGGGTCACAACTCTATGCAATGCTACAGGCTTGGGAAAGAGTGGCTAGAAAGCTGGCCGGCAGAAAAGGACCTGTGTGTGTTGTTCGACAGTTGTCTGAACAAGATCCAGCAGTGTGTCCAGGCATCCAAAAAGGTCAACAGTATCCTGGTTTGTATCAGAAACAGTGTGTCCAGGAGGACAAGGGAAGTCATTGTCCCTCTGTACTTGGCACTGGTGAGGCCACTCCTTGAATACTGTGTTCACTTCTGGGTCTCTCACACCAAGAAGGACATTGAGGTGGTGAGACATGTTCAAAGAAGGGTAATGAAGCTTGTGAGGGGTCTAGAGTACACGTCTTATGAAGGGCAGTTGAGGGAACTGGGGTTGTATAGTCTGGAGAAAAGAGAGATGCAAGGGAGACCTTATTACTCTCTA
>VYZX01010552.1:0-14087 GCA_013401335.1 Brachypteracias leptosomus
TCCCCTTCCCCAAACCCTAAACCGCAACACAAAGCCATTGACTCGTCCTAGTGGAAGTAGGCTTTGCCACATTTTCATAATGCAGATACTCCATATGTCATGACTTTTATGATATTTTTTTCTTTTATTGAAGCATTTTATTTTATAAATAAATACCTTAGGCAATACATACTAAATCTGTCTATGAAAACCTCTTCCCCAACAGAATGTGAAGTAATTCAGAAACATAATTTTCAGTTTCTTATATACACTCAAAAAAAGACAAAAGCATCATAGGAGCTTTGTGCAGAAATAAAAAGGTTAAAATAGCAGTACACATATGATACACTCCCATCACAAATCCAGACAAGTTTTTTCCTGTAGTTTCCTAATTTAAATAAACAGCTTAAGATGACAACCTTTTGTCATTTTTCTTGAAAGCTATTCAGTGACATACATAAGTCTCAGCAGTGTACATGGAATGCAACCACCTCCTCCCTAAATCCAATTTCAGTGCAAACAGCAATTTTAGAGCAAACAGCAGGAAAACCATGTGGATAAAGAATTCTGTCTAAACTTTCCAAAATTGCTTAAGATGATGACTTCTTTTCTGGATAAGAAACATTTTACTACACTCCTTACAAAGACCTGTAATCCTGAGTGATTTAATTATAGTGAGACAGGGACTAATTCCATGAAATGTTGAGATGTTGTGTATACTTTGACCAATGAAGCAAATATGTTACAATGCTGAAGATCTGTCTGGAAAGAAAACAGCATCATCACAGACTATCAACATCGAGATTTTAGTTCAGCAATATTTAGTTATTTCAAATTTTTAATATAATAATGCTAAATACAACCCCAGTTCCCTCAGCCGCTCTTCATAAGGCATGTTTTCCAGACCTCTCACCAACCTCATTGTCCTTCTCTGCACCCCATCCAGCACCTCAATGTCCTTCTTATTCTGTGGTGCCCCAAACTGAACACAGTACTCAAGGTGTGATCTCAAGGGTGTCGAGTACAGGAGCACGATCACCTCCCTACTCCTGCTGGTCACACTGTTTCTGATACAGGCCAGGATGCCATTGGCCTTCTTGGCACCTGGGCACACTGCTGCTTCATGTTCAGCTGGCTGTCCACCAGCACCCCCAGGTCCTTTTCTGCCAGGCAGCTCTCCAGCCACACTTCCCCAAGCCTGTAGAGTTACCTGGGGTTGTTGTGATCAAAGTGCAGAGAGCCAACACTTGGCCTTGTTAAACCGCATACAGTTGACCTCAGCCCATTGCTAGTCTCTCCAAATCCCTCTGCAGAGCCTTCCTACTCTCAAGCAGATTGACACTCCCACTTAATTTCGTATCACCTGCAAATTTATTGAGGGTGCATTCAATCCCCTCATCCAGGTCATTAATAAAGATATTAAACAAGACCAGCTCCAGAACTGAGCCCTGAGGAACCCTGCTTGTGTCTGGCTGCCAACTGGATTTAACTCCATTCACCACAACTCTCTGGGTTTGAACATCCAGACAATTTTTAGCCCACTTAAAAGTCCACCTATCTATGCCATGAGCCACCAGCTTCTCCAGAAGAATGCTGTGGGAAACAGTGTCAAATGCCTTACTGAAGTCTAAGTAGACAACATCCACCACTTTTCCCTCATCCACTAGGCGGGTCACCTGATCATAGAAGAAGATCAGGTAGGTTNGTTTTGCTACACAACCTAACTAAAGCCCTATACTCTTATTGAGTAGCCTGCCCCTTCTTCTAAAGGTGGTAGACTCTCCCCTGCAAAAGCTCCCTGTTCAGCCAGTTGTTTCCCTCTCCAGTTTATTCTATGACACATGGGGACAGCCTGCTCCTGTGCCTTTAAGAGTTCCTTCTTGAAAATAGTCCAGCCTTCCTGGACCCCTTTGCCCTCTAGGACTGTACCCCAAGGAACTTTCTCCACCAGTGTTCTAAACCGGTTGAAGTCTGCCCTTTGGAAGTCCATGGTAATAGTTTTGCTGCCCCTGCTCTTTACTCGGCCAGGAATCTAGAACTGTATCATTTTATGATCACTAAGCCCAAGACAGCCTCGGACCACCACATCACCCAGCAGTCCTTCCCTGTTTGTAAACAACAAGTCTAGGAAGGCACCTCCCCTGG
Source organism: Brachypteracias leptosomus (assembly GCA_013401335.1). Taxonomy (NCBI): domain Eukaryota; kingdom Metazoa; phylum Chordata; class Aves; order Coraciiformes; family Brachypteraciidae; genus Brachypteracias; species Brachypteracias leptosomus. The sequence continues at coordinate 2,125 of VYZX01010552.1, forward strand.
TAGGCTCACTTACCAGATGAGTCAGAAGGTTGACTTCCACACACTCCAGGAACCTCCTGGACTGTTTCCTCAAAGCTGTGTTATATTTCCAGCAGATGTCTGGTAAGTTGTGGTAAGTTTTGATGATAGAGTTGTACACAAGTAGTTAGCCCTTACATGACAATTTCAGTCAGGTTTTTAAGACTGAACAGAGTTGACAAAAATTAAACAAAAAGGTACACATGAGAATGTCCTGGTTTGGCTAGGATAGGTTTAATTTTCACTAGGAGTTGGGCTATTGGATACCATGCTGATGTCATGGCCAGTACCCCAGGGGTGGGCAGTCCAAGCCCCAGCTTTGTCCCAGTCTGTACCCTCGTGGTCTGTGTGCTTTATATCCCTTGTTGTATACATTGTTATCACTGTTGTGGTCACAGTTGTTGTTCTGACTGTTGCTTTTGCATTGCTGTATTAAATTCTCCTTATCTCAACCCTCAGGTTTGTATTTTTTTCTCCCTCTTTCCTCCCTGTCCAAGGGTGGAAGGCAGCAGCCACATGGTGCCCCGATCCTAGTAGGGTCTAAACCACCACAGAGAATTTTCAAGTTTTCTGCAGTTCATGCAAAAATTACTATTTCTTGATTAAATAAAAACAGTTGTCAGCTGCTACAGTTGTCAGAATATCTCAGATATGTTGTCCAGACATTATTATCACATAAGTGTTTTGTTGGTTGAAAGACCTGGTGGGTCATTTTCCCATCTATGAGTCACTGAGAAAATAGCTCAGCACATTGGGATGAGAGCTTAAAGACTAGATGGATGCAAGCTCCCCTCCACCACTTTCAGAATGGATCCCTGCCTCAAGGAAATCTGGAGAGAGAATACAACTCCAGGTTTGTTTGCTTGCTTGGTTTTAGCACAGTAACAAATCCATTTCCACTGTTTTCACTGCTTTTTTGTGCATGTCTAAAATGCATACCTTCTTCTTCAGGAGAAGAAAAGAATCTAAAATATGAGTTTCCAGAATAATCAGCACAAAGGAACAAATTACCATCAGAAATTATTTATTCAGCTCATATAATCATGAAGCAATTTAATAACAAAGCAAACTCTGTCATCACTAAGCAATGCAAACAGTTGAGTATTGAACAACCTGAAATATTAAGTTTTCTCTTTTTAAACCATGAAAAGGGATAAGCCTATCTTTTGGTGGGGAGGGGATGAGGCAACAGAGAACACATATTGTGGACAACAGGAGTTTCATGAACCATTGAATCATTTCATCTTCTTTTCTATTCCTTGACTAACAAGACTAGCTTAGTCCCTTGCCACATTACAAAAACCTCAGATACCATAGCTATAAGTATTGCTAGAACTCACTGTAACACTGCCACAACCTTGCCACAAGTCCTTGTTAGACTAAGATGGGCCTACATCGTTGATGACTTTCACACATCATCATTGCTCACCTGAGCTCTAAACTAGTGTTTTTCTGAGATTTTCAACTGTGGAGAATTTTTTTGCAGATAAACAGGATTTTGCTTCTTGAAACAAAACTTCTGTTAAAACAAAAAGCTTTGATACAAAACCAGACTGGGATGACCTGAAATTAGACTGACTTCATTGCCTTGCCAAACATTCTGACAAGGTTTACCATGCCTATATCATCTATGTGCAGTGTAACAAGGACTAGTGCACAGATACCATAGCACTAACATTATAGTAAACAGCAGTTGTATCACCATTGACAACATTAAAAAAGGAGAGAGAAGGACTACGCATCAAATTCCTCTTTCTCCTACCAAAAAGAACAGGATCTGGCTGTGACATCTTGAGTCCATATGACTTGAGGGAGTGGGTGTAATAATCAGTGAGATACTGTGTCATAAGATTTAGAGATTATGATATTTTGTTATAGTTATATGCAATAGATGCTCATTAGCAAACACTTCCAAGTGTCCCTGCCCCTGACTTTTATGATCGTCTTCATACCATCAAACAGCAACTCATGTTGAAACACCTCACACAATACACAGACCTACAGCTACACCCAAGCCCATAATTAGTTTTGAAATTGAGTTGCTGGGAAGACATTCTGTTTTCCTGTGATATCAGAGTCTCTTCCAGAAGCAGTAAGGATATATGACAGGATGCTCCCTTTCATACCTAGGGACTATCCAAGGGACTACATTTACTTGATCCCAGACACATCTTTGGCCAAATTAAAATCTCAAGTCTTGCGATGTACATATAGATGGGTAGAACTAAATATGTAGATGAAACCTAGTTTTGGCATTCACTGTTATCTGAGCTGTTCCTCTTGGAATATAATAATGGCATATTTTTGAATGAATAAATACATGATTGACATACTTAGTTCCATCCAGATAATTGAATCCAGAAATAGACATAGATCTCCTGCTTTTACAAGTTAAATAATCTCTAAAAATTCAGTGTATATGGAATAAGATCTGATCTCTATTTCATTAATAGTAAGTCACTGTCCTTTGTAGTGTCAATCACTTCATTGCAATAACAAATCATCTTAATCTATTTCCCTGTATTTTAGTGTGGCTAGCTAAAGCCTTACATTTCTCAATTCTTGCCATAGTGGACTTCTGCATCATTTGACACACAGTGCTAAGTAGCACACTTAAGAGAGGCAGACGTTTATTTCTTAAAGTCACATATTTTAAGTTATTTATTAAAGATAGTTTGTGATTAAAAACTATAATGAGTCTTTCAAATTTCTTCATTTTTTTTTCTGTTTATCTCATCTCTTTTCTCAGAAACTGTTTGTCAAACAGTTCCATTTATGCTTCAGTTTTATATTGCTCTTTATAAGTATCAGTAGTGCTAACTACCACATGAGAATGGAAATAATCTTAAGAGTATCACCAGTAGGGTTCGCAAATGGCCTCTTTATGAGGGGACTACTCTTCTACATGTTGCCTGGGCAGAGAAGTAGAGTGTCCAGGGGTTTTAATAGCCCTATTTTTCTCTCCATCTGGCCATCCTAATTCTTGTCATCTTTTCTTCATTTTTTTCTCTAAACTGAAGAACATGAAAAATGTCACTGAGTATGCTTCAGTTGCAGATAATGTGTCTTAGAAAGAGCATTCCTCAAATGAATGATTCACTAGGTAGATAAGGGCAGATGAACTCTCTCTGCAGACAGTTTTTTCACTGTTAATCTCAAAATGGGCCCAGCCTTATATTGCCAAAAAGTACTTACTAGCAGCTGGCTACTGGTGGTTCCTAGTTGCTTGAAAAAGATGCACTATTCAATGCAGTCACGGAGTTAATTTCCTCAAAAGCCATTCCAGAAAAGCTACTTGCTAAAATGGTGTTGCCTCTAGCTTAGTCAATAGAGAGAGGCCAAGAAGAAAAAGAGTAAGTCCTTGTGCTACAAGTTTCCCCTGCTACAGATGAATGTAGATGCCTCATAGGACCAACTACTAAAACCCTTTTGTGAGTGTAGGTGCCTATCATCTCACTAGCAAAGAAATAAGCAGGGCTTGCTGTTGCACTTTCCAGGAGACAGGAGGAGAGGAAATGCCCACCTTTTACAAAAAAGTGTCTCAGACACAGAACTAGAGATATGCCATTGAAGCAGATGGTCCATATTCTGTTTCTATTTGCCAATGGGGAACCAGGTGGGATGAAGACCCCTTGTTTCAGAGCTCACTAGGACTGTTTTGCTTCCTGGCTTGAAGAACTATGTTTATATTGTCTTTCACCACTCTGTACTCCTACATATGTGGTGTTAGTGTGACAGGTTGTCCCTGGGAATTGTGAAAACTAGGCAGTGATCAAGTGCTATGAGCACAGAGATTGTCCTCTCTACATTTGCTCTTCAAATGAACCTTGTGAAAAAAGATTGGACCAAACAGGGAGAAGAAAAATTATTCTGTTGCATACGGCCTACAAACCACACCTAGAAAAAGAGAAAACAGAGTTCTGCTCCCTGAAAAAGCATGGGTTATGCCTTTCGCCTTACGAAGAATGCAGCAGGTCTTGCCACTAGACACTGTGTAAAGGGAGAAGCATTGCCTCTGCTAACCCACTTATGACTCACTTTCTCATTGATGGTGTGATCTGCACAGCGGCACTGAGCATATTCTAAGGACTTTTATGAGATCAAGACCCAACACAGACATGACCATAATCAGGCTGTGATGAGACTTCTGATCAGGCAAGTGATAAACTGCTCAGCTCTGGAGGCAGACATAAGCATCCTGCAGGTTGCCTCCAGTCTGTATTAGATTGCTGGCATAAAAAATAATTGTTATTTTTTTTAAAAAGCAACATGAGAGGAGTTTTTGCAACTTGGGCAGCTGGGAATGGTGTCCTTAACATCTCCAATTAAATATTTTCAAAGGACAGTTTTTCAACAACAAGTATAACAGAATTTGACATTTAAACATCAAGATATAGTAATTGCAAGTTCTGGCAACAATTATCATGTTCTTTAGCAAAAAGCATTAACAGCAGTGTTTCCTTTTACCAAATGTTTTGACAGATAATGAATGTTAACATGCTCCCCAAAGTAAATTATTGCTGCTGGCGCCCACAGAAAGAGCAACCAATACCAAGGTCACATCTGTAGAAAGGTTATATAGAAATGTGAAGACTTTTTGTGGTTCACTTCTCTGTTAGAACACCAGGGACAATAATAGTTGAATATGTAAAAATAAACAGGGAAATGATGTTTTGCTGCATCAGCTACAAAGCTCAGTCATGTAAGTCTACATCTGGAGCAACCTGGTAGATGCCATGCAACAGTAGCAGTGCAGGTGAGTGCAAGTACAGGCTGCCAAGCAGCAGTGGTGCTAATGTTCTGCCTCAGCCACCCCAAAAAGCAAACGGTCCCAGGAGACATTTCAATAAAATCATCTGCCCAGCTGGCACTGATATGCTGAAAGAACAGTAAGATCATATAGATATCATGTGTAGAAGCCTCCAGATTAAGCACAGTACTTATAGCAGAACTTTACTATAGTGAACATAATTACAAACCATAGCCTTTTGTAAACCCTTTCCTTGAGGTCTAGCTTCCTTACCAGAACAGCTGCAGACATATTACCCCTGTTCTGTGTGCTTATTCTTGTCAGTCAACAAAAATGTGTACAAAAAGGCCAGTAAAACTTGACTAGGGCCTCATGGAGTTGTGATAGTACATTGTCTGATCTCTGACACCGCTATCCCCAGCTATTAAAACACAACTCCTGCATGAACACAGTAGCCTGAATCCAACTATAGCATTTTCTCAGAAATACACCCAACCTCAACCTGAAGGCTCGGGAGTAGAGGGAGGGTGAGGGGGAAATCATGTCTGTTCTAGTATTTGCTACCCTCACTATTAAAAACTTGATTGATAACCTAGAAAAAAGAAAACAGAAGTGACAGAGAACCTTAAGGTAAAACAACATCAAAATGCACCTTCCTGTTTTAAAACTTGAAAAAATGCATCAAGAAATAGCTATTTTATATTCTTCTATGTTTTACTTTCTCCTCAGTCTGAAAGAGAACCACAGCATTATAAGCACTGCTAGCCTATGACTTCTTTTACTAGAAATGTAACCTCCATAAAAATATCATTTATTTATCTATCCCTATGGAAATTTTCTTGTGATCAAAATGATCTGCCATTTTTTTTGTATAATTGCTTACTAAAAATTCTTTGGATATCAGTAATATATTCATATAACAGTTAAGTCGTACACTAAGTCCTACTGCTTTGCCCCTACTGTTATGCTATGTATAAACCAGATGGGTAAATTCTGTCTGGGCTCTCTTCCAAGAAGTTATTAGCTTTGTTTCTTGTTGGCCAAGCATATCACCTTCAATTTATAATTACTATCCACTAACCCAAGGACATCAGGATTCTTCCTAAGTTGTGTCTCTTTATTGAATTTCTGCCAATCCCCTTACAAGGATGGGATCCATGCTCCTGAGTATATTATGCTTGGGCAATCTTTGAGCTACATTACAACCACAGGATGTGCACCTGTTTCCATGAACAATTTTTAATAATTGATAAATATGGAAACGGTTTTGACTTGTATATTTTTTTTAAAGTGGAATAGAGTACATTTAAAAAGAAAAACCCCAAAATACCAGGTTTTATCAGAAATTTTAAAACACCACAAAACCCCAACATTGGCAGTGGCAGCTAACCATTGATTTTTGACAGGCTAATTCAGACAGAGAGTTAGAGGTATTTCACTGAGAGGGCTTGGTTTCTGCTACAGAAACCTCAGCACTCTTTTTCTTTTGTGACTAACCCACTCAGAGATACATGTCAAAGTCTGCATGACTTAGTAAATAATAAAAGAATAAGAATCAAAACATGACAGAGTATTTTGATATCAAGCAGCACAAACTAAATTAAAACTTATCAAAGTCCCTTTTTCAAAGAGAACAACTGTTAAAGTCTTTTATCCTGTCAAGCAGTTCTTTTACTGAGGAAGAAAGAGCTAGATCTGTTGACAAATTCCCAGTTATGACTGAAAAGTGTTTTTCCTGTCTTTGATCATAGAATCATAGACTCATAGAATGGTTTGGGCTCGAAGGGATCTTAAAATCACCTAGTTTCCACCCATCCCCCCCTCCCTTACCCCCCTACCATGGACAGGGACATTTCCCACTAGATCAGGTTCCTCAAAGCCCCATCAAGTCTTGTCTTGAAAAGGTGATAAAGAAGTGGGTCTGAAATCTAGGCATTATGATAAGTAGAAAGATAACCCTCCTGGTTTGGCTAGGCCAGCTGCAATGGCCTTTTGTAGCTTAAAAAAAAACATCGGATGATGTTGGATGACAAAATGATGACAACAGCCATAGTAACAGCAACTGTTGGTGTGCAGAAGTGACAGAGAGGACCCAGCTGAAGCAGACCACAGGCACAGCGTCTTCTTTTCACTTCCAACTATTCACTGGGATAAATGTTCTCCTTTTAGTCGGTGTCCAGAAGGCAGGAAGGACGGGATTGCTTGTATTCTCAGTTCTTTTTTAGTTGGATTTAACTTCAGTGGGCCAGAAACTGGTATACCATATTTCCAGTCCCGTTTTTCTCCTCTTTACCTAAGAGAGGTTTAATAGATCTAGGTCCCTACCACCAAGTATTCATTAGGCTTATTTTAATTTCTGCCTCTTCTTTTTTGTACTTGTGGTATTGACATTTTGGTTACAGCTACTGCAGTATTTTATTTTGGTTTATTTTAAGAAAAGAAATTAACTATTTAATTTCTAATTAATTATTTTTAGAAAAGAGAATAACTTAGAATTAATGGACACACTTCACAAAAAAAAAATATGAAATGCTGGTTTCTGTCATTGATCCCATAGGCCACAGGAATGTCAGAAAAGCATGTGACGGATGAAGGAGTCACGTGAGAATGAATTTTACAAAGAAATCTCTGGTGGCGAAGAAGAAATCTGACAGCTTCCAACTGGATGGCCTTTGTCTGCTTTGTGCCTTGGACTTCAGAACTTTTTTCTATGACCACTCTCCCAAAATTAAATCCTTTAACTTTCATCCAACATCCACCATGAAAGGGAGAACAGAAAATTGGCATGAAGTTCCAAACTGACTCAGTAATTTAGCAAACATTTTTTGTAAGCATTCCTAAAGAATTGTCTGACAACAGCCAACAGCTCAGCTTGCTATATTTTTAAACTGTTGTGCAAACTTAGTACAGGTGTGTGCTAACATATTATATGAAAACATTATTGTTCTACATGCCAGTTTCCTGCATCCAGCTTCACAGTATTGGGTATAAATATTAAAAGCTGTTTTGAAGACTACACAATACTAAAGGGAGCCTACCAATTTTTTTCACTTAAGATTTGTCCCCTTCAGGTAATGCACAAAGCTTACTTTGTAGACTGAAGTGAACCACAACCACCTAGTGTTAGGATAAATATATTGGTTTGTCAATTCTGCAGCCTACTTATATTTGAAAATCAGTGTAATGTGCATTAAATTCTGAGACCAAATGTTTATGTAGAACTTCTGCTTCATGTTGCACTCATCAGCTGCAAATCTGCATCATTCTGTACCTTTACAGCCTTGCTAGTGTGTTTCTCTTACTGCTCTGCAGTCACAGTCTGACTTACTGTTGGATGGTAAATGTTGGTACCCCTTCAAGTGCATGTGCAAGAATTCCCCATGAAGAACCACCAGAATAAAGCAAATCATGAATCAAATTCCAAAGAGATGGTATAAAGAGAGCACACCTTGGTGGACTGAATAAACAAGATGACACCAAAATAAGTTTTGAAGAAAAATAATACAATGCATTACAATACAATACAATACAATACAATACAATACAATACAATACAATACAATACAATACAATGCAATATAATACAATACAATACAATACAATCTTTCTTAGATGTGTCATTTCTTAGCTATGCAAGTTCAAAGCATGACAGAAGGATCTTGTTTCAGATCTTTGATATTTCATACAGTTCAGAGAACCAGGAGGAAAAGGATGCATGGGAAAAGGTCTGTTCTGTAAACCAGCTCTCTTCCAAGTATAAAAGCGAGGAATGGTCCACACATTTGCAACACACACATCATATGCAAACCTTGAAGAAAGAATCACAGCCTAGAGCACCTTTGTTGTGACTAAATAATTTTAATAATCAGTGTTCACCAATCCATACACATATGGGATGTTTATTTTGCCATCATTAATTTAACAAACTGGAGCATCTTTCCCCGGTTCTTTATTTCAAACTCACATTAAAAATGATAACTAGAAAATGAGACAAAAACTATAAAGTGCCTGGTTTATTTGGAGTGTGTATGGACTCCATTCCCAGCCAGGCCATCTCCTACTCTCCACGTCTTTTCTTCTCTACTAGTCCAAATCTCCAAGTGAAATATTAAAACTGCCATGACACATGTTCAAAATATTTATGTTGTTTATTCCATGCTACTTCTTGTCAGAGCAAATTAAAGTTACAAAAACTAACTATTATTTTCATATGTTTATTGCGCATTGTGTAAACTCTATAGTGTCCATTTTAGTTTTTTTCAATGCTTGAGCAATATATTGCTGTAAGTGCCCAAGTTTCACAGTACCAGGTTTGTATTTGTACTGTTGTGTTTGGGATGAGAGGGAGCTAATCCATGTTTTAAAATACTTAAATAATTTTATTACATTTATTATCTTATTGTTGTATCTTATGGACTGAAGCACAGCAGAAGAGAATACTACTCTTTTGAGGAAATATTTTACAGCATAAACATATATATCATGTGAAAATGCATAGGAATAATATGGCACCAGTGAGACAAACTCAGAATGTTGCTGAAAATTCCAGATAATATTTGCAAAATATTTACAGTGAGCACTGTACATGTTTATAAGGGATATAAAATGAAATTTACAACCAACAAAATGTGCTATGTCAGGTCTAATGTTTGAAGGCTACACTGCCGTGTCACTCATTCCATCACAGGAAGCTATTGCCCTTCAGTTCTGCAGTATCTTATGGAGGATTGTTCTGGTTACTGATTAGTGTCAAAAGATGTTATTTATGTGCTTGAAGGCTTCCATGGTTGGCCTCTCCTTTCTTAAATTAACACATTTACTTTCCATACAAACAAACCAATGATATATCCTCCAATGAGACAAGTACCAGGAGAAATGTCAATACAACCAGTAACCTGCTCCAATTACCCATGAGCCACCCTTTTTGGTCCTCTTTGTTCCTCTTCCTCTATTCCACCAACTCACCATGTCCTTTCAAAACCAGGTGTGCCATCCTGCCACTCATACTTGCAAAACAATCACATACTGCTGTATACTGCTTAAAACCAAATCTTGCTAGAACTACATAAAATAAAATTGAAGGGTTTCCAAGGCACAGGCTACCATTTGCCAGCAGTGAGAAGAGTCTCTGAGGATAGGATCTCAAAACTGAAATGGAAAATATTTTCCATTTCATACTATGGCATTGCCTATTCCTTTTCTCACCTCCCAGATTCACTGCACCTAAGCTGACTTTTTTTTTTTTTGCTTTTGAGGATTGGATCTTTGCATATTTCTCAGTGCCTGGCAAATAGTAGAGGGGAGAAAGAAAAGGAAAGAAAAAGAAAATAAAAAAAGAAGAAGATAACTTCAGAAAACTCTGGGCAGTCTTAACACAAAAGAGATTTCCTGACCTGAAAAGGAGAAGGACAGGGCCCAACTGCAATTCAAAAAGAGTAAGAAACAAGTAAGGAAACATAAAGATCATGAATAGGAAGATTGTTTTACTTGAAAATGTGCTGAAGACACAGTTGTTATTCACTCTAAAGCATCTGAGCATAGAATACTATTTTACAGCTTGTCAGGCAACAGACAAGGCTGAGAGATTGAAGTTATACCCAGTTGTAAATTGATAGTCCTAAAAGGCTGCACATTGCACTGTCAGGCAAGAATAGGGCAGTCATGACTTTGTGGAGATAGACTTTACAATACTGCTCCACTGTACTGAGCTCTGTTCCTGCATTTTTCTTTTTGTTGCTTCAAACATCACACTTTGGCATAGCCTGATATGATTTCACTTCTTATTTTAAAAAATAATAATAATTTTGAGGAAATGTGACTAAACTATCTAAAATGTGATTAAGGAAGAGTGTGACTTCATGAAAAGTATGCTTCTTAAATGCAGAAAGACAGTTTCAAAAAATAAATGTACTGCAATTTCATAAACATTTTATAAAATGTTGTAGTTTTTCATGAGTTTTCTGAATGTTGTGTGAAATACTGCAGCAGAATTACATGAGTTATAATGAAATATTAAAATAAAACAGTTGCTAGCCTTATCATAAGGGAAAAACATCTTTCTAAGTCCAAGTATAGTTATCTGTGACAAGCAAGGACACAAAATTATCTTTCAGTATTTGTAAGAGGTAATATCTTTTATCTGCTTAATATTTAAATAAATTTAAAATTATCAAGTTTCACAGGTATCACAAGACTTTTCAGACCTCCATATCTCACAAAGGATGTACCTGCCAGTGCTGAAACTCTGAACTGGAACATTTCTTTCCACTCATGCAGTGGATGGCCCACTGTAGAAGGACTGAAAATGTTTTCATAAGTCTCATTCCACATGCAAATCTACAGCTAACCCTCACCACTTCTGAGCCACGAAACATTATTTTAATTACCTCCAATTAATCACCTGGATAAACTGAGTAAAAAAACCCTCTGCTCCAAAAGGCTGCTACAGAAGCTGAGCTCTGCACAGATATCCAGAAAAGTCACTTGTCATCATAACACTTTGCAGTCAGTGCTGGTCAACAAACACCTCTAGCTTAATCCTTTCTCATTAGTCAGCGTGTGTTGCTGAAGCCCAGAAATGGCTTTACTGTACAAATCTGATCCAAGGAAATGTCAATCCATGCTGTCCTCTTTCTTCTCTCACTCCTGATACCAATGGCAGGGCAGCTGCTTGTACTACTCTCCAAATTTCAGCAAAAGCAGGTCAGAAGTGTACCTGATGACCTGCAAAGCTGGCATAAGATAATGGCACCTTTACAAGCTTCTCTGTTTCTGACAGCCGGAACAGAGCTATATCATCATCCTATCTATCAACATAATCTGAAATTCTGGTATTATACCTACAGAAAACAGATCATATGATACTATAGGAAGAATTTGCACACTCCACCCAGATCCCTGAACATCTACTTTTGGACATTTGCCCCATTTGGATGACTGCCCCTAGAAAGCTATCCTGGTTTCTGGTAGGACATGATGCAATGAGGTTAAAAATACCATAATGTACACAGCCAGCAGTGAGACAAACTTTCTGGTACATCTGCACAGGCTGTTGAAAGCAGTATAGAGTACAGTTAGATACATTTGACCATGTGGACAGACTTCTCAGATATCAGCCACTCTGCAAATAACGTCTCCTCTGGAACAGTTTGACACCACTGAAAACTAAAATCCTGTGGTGAGTTTACCCTGGCTG
>VYZX01010553.1:0-58007 GCA_013401335.1 Brachypteracias leptosomus
AGGTAAACCCACCACAACATCAAAGTTCTGTTACTTTAATAAGCAACTAATTCTTAGCATTATCCTGCTCATACTGTAAAATCACTCTATAGCACTTCAAACTTCTCTGAACTAAGAAACTACAGAATTACTTAGGTTCTTCCATAATTTGTTTTTTAACTCCTTAACCAAAAGTCTTCTCACAGGGATTTTAGGGTACGTTTAGCCAATTGCTACACAATGAAATAGTTTTAGTAACAGAGATTCATTAATGATGCTATAAAATTAGATAAATGAAACAGCAACTGGATATTTAAAAAGAAAAAAAAAAGGAACTAAAAAATATGAGAGCTATCATATTACAAATAATGGCAAAGTTATCCCCTTAAGATATACAGAGATATTGTGAAAATATAAACTTTCATTTCTTGTTATTATAAAGCACCTGTTTATCAAATACCTTTGCTGGCAGTACTTTGGTTCATGAATTGACCATAAAGAATTTTTACAGAAGTATTCAAACTAATTAAAGCACAATTTCATATTTTAAAGTATTGATTTTTCATTACTGTTCTTTCATTGTAAGATTATGCTTATGGTCCCAAATGAAGGACCTATTTTATCAATTGCCTTCCACAGACTGAAATGCTTCTTATTGCTGTATTCCTGTTTAGCTACTATTAATTGTGTTTGATGAAAGGGACTCCATGAAGGAGGGAACTTACATTTCTTCTGAAATAAAAGAGATAGTAAGTTTGGAAAAATATTGGAGAAAACTGTGACCTGTTCAAAACTATCTGTCCACTGTTTTTAATCAACATATTTTATGAAAGATTGGAAAGTTTTCATTATATTGTTCCCCATTTTCTGACTAGTTTATATTGGAATCTACAGCTTTCCTTATCGCTAAGGTGAGAGCTACTTAAGAGATTGCCATGCTCCTCATTTATTACTGTCATTCCTAGACTGAGTAGAAATATTAGACATGCTCTACTATTTTAGAAAAGAAAGGATGTTGCTAGCAAGTCATCTTCTGTGATCTTTAACACTTTCTTTCCCCACCAATAGGTTGTTAAACAACCAGAAAAAAAAAATCTTAAACAGTAGCATTCCATAGCTCTTCATAAATGGCAAACTGTAAAGTGACACGGGGTCTCGCCAAGTTATAAATTTTATTGCTATGAGATATTGACTTTGCTCATGCATCTATTTTTAGTATTATCTGATCTTTTATTATACACAACAATACGCACCTAGGGTTCCAAATCAGTTTTACTTACATTTGCATTGAGATTTTAGATATCTTTGCCAAGTGTAGGCAATCACAAAAAAAAGGTGTGTAGAAAATACGTTGGACTTTTTTCTCTTGAGGTATTTCAGAAATTCCCTAGTCTATGATGAGTATGTGCTGGTATTAATACTCTCACCAGAGCAGAAAGATTCTAAAGCTTATCCTTAACTTCACATAAATTACAAGAACAAATTAAAATCCCTTAAGATGTTTCTTTCCTTACTGCTAACTGTAGATCGAGCCTATGGCTCCATTGCATAATTGTGATAATATAGTAGTAATGTAATGAAACTGAATACCTTATTGGTATGTGTTGGGATGAATTAGTTCAGATAAGCGTTTATCGCAAAATAAATCTGGAACAGCGACACAAAGGAGTGCATTCAGAATTTGACATCTTGTTTAGTTATTACCTACAGAAACATGTTAATTTTCTGGCAATTTTTAACGGAAAAGATTTTTTTTTTAATGCCAATATTCTAGAAAGTATCATTCAAATTCTTGACAAAGGCTAATAACCAGAGTTTCAAATTCAAGCAGGAAACTGCGTATGCAGACATTGGAGACAGGTGTCCTGAACATTTCTGGATTGTACAGATGCCAGCAAGATCCTGACACTCCAGTGAGCATACCATGAAAGAGTTCTTTTTTGTTACATTGGATCCTTTCCACATCGGAGGAAAACATTCCCTTCAGAGTACCTGTATTTCAAGGGATAAGGCAGCATATACTAAAATTCCCAGTTCGTTCATACACTTTTGTCTTAGGTGAGTATTTTATTCACTTTTTTATTTTACATAATGAACAAAGTGTAGCTGCTGCATCACCTCCTTGCCCAGGCTCCCCTGACCCTAACAGAATTATGTGGCTTAAAACCATGCACACATCTTTGAAATGTGAATATAAGAACTCATTAATGGGGATATCATGCCTCTTTCCTGGCCAAACTGAGGCCCTTTTTTGGAGGGGTGAGTTAGCTGGGGCAAAGAATGTAACTGTATGGTGTATGTCTTTTTTTTTTTTCCCTGAACAGACTATTTGTTATCAAAGCAGAAGTAAATTTTATACAATGGGAACCATAAAAGGGGTTCTGCAAATGTGAATGCAACTGCTTATGTTTGCTGGCACAACATGAGTTCCTTATTTATAAGAACAAATCCATAGTGTCAGAGTATCACAGAATCACAGAATAGTTGAGGCTGGAAAGGACCTTTGTCCTTTCCCCTCTGCAGTCCAACACCCCTGCTCAAAGCTAGGTCACCTAGAACAAGTTGCTCAGTGTCACATCCAGGTTCTTAATAACTCCAAGGATAGAGACTCCACAACCTCTCTGGGCAATCTGTGCCAGTGTTTGACCACTCTCAGAGTGAAAAAGCATTTACTATGTTTAATTGGAATTCCCAGTCATCCTAGGTTGAGTGGGCAGATATCTAATAGAACAAAACAGTGCTCCAGAAAAATGAGAGATGGAAGAGAGGCTTGTTAGAACTGCCAAAGTAATTTCAGATGGTTACACTTGTGATCTCTAATGCTACAATTTTGAAAACATGAGCAACTTCTCCCCAAAATGGTATCAGATTATTAGATCAGGGCCACTATGTTGTTTCATTTAAAAGGAAAAAAAAACAAAATTGTTTCTTGACATTAAAAGAAATAGTTCCATCCACTGGCACAATTCTTATAGCACTAAGGTTCCCCTGGAGGTCACATATGGTTACTTGCTGTGCCAAGTCCTGCTTCACTTGGCAGATGTGGCAACAACTTGAGGCGGTACATCAGGTGGTCTACTAACTTTTTATTCAATCTCTGATTATTTAAAGATTAAAACAACATTTTAAGCATAATACAAAGAATGAAATTGAGCTCTCCAGTTTCTTTCTTACCCCAGCCTGAAACATTTAACCTCTTCTCATTTCACATAATAAAGTTGTGACAAATCAATAGGTAACCCTGGATGTTATAGTAAAAAGATTTTACTTTTAATAAAAAAGCCTAAGTTCCTTTAAGGTGAAAACACTTGATCTATTATACAAGAACCTACCTTATAATTTAGAGTAGTGTCCTGGGTTTGGCTAAGAGAGGGTTAATTTTCACAAGAAAAGTGTACTTGGGCCACAACAACCCCATGCAACACTACAGGCCTGTGGAGATGTGGCTGGAAAGCTGCCCAGCAGAAAAGAACCTGGGGGTACTGATAGAAAACATGGTGAAGATGAGCCAGCAGTGTGCCCTGGTGGCTAAGAAGACCAGTGGCATCCTGGCTTTTATCAGAAACAGTGTGGCCAGCAGGACTAGGGAAGTGATTTTACCCTCGTACTCTGCATTGGTGAGGCTTCACCTTGAGTCCTGTGCTCAGTTTTGGGCACCTCAATACAAGAAAGACATTAGAGCAGGTTCAAAGAAGGGCAATGAAGTTGGTGAAGAGCCTGGTGAACAAGTCTTATGAGGAGCAACTCAGGAAACTGGGGTTGTTTAGTTTGAAGAAGAGGCTGAGGAGAGACCTTATTGCTCTCTCAACAATCTTAAATGAGGTTGTAGAGAGGTGGGTGCTGGGCTCTCCTTACAAGTAGCAAGTGACAGGACAAGAAGAAACTGCCTCAAGTTGCTCCAGGGGATGTTTAGGTTGGACATTAAGAAAAATTTTTTCACTGGAAGGGTTGTCATGCACTGGAACAGGCTGCCCAGGGAAGTGGTTGAATAACCATCCCCAGATGTGCTTAAAAGCCATGCAGATGTGATGCTTAGAGACATGGTTTAGCAGCAGACTTGGTAGAGTAGGGCTATGTTTGGACTGGATGATCTTAATGGTCTTTCTAACCTGAATGTTTCTATGATCTAAACTTAAAATATCAGTTGTACTTTTATTATTTCAGGGACACCAAAGAAACATTGTAAGACATGAAACTTATCATGTAGTCTAAAGGATTATATTTGTATATTTATATACTGATTAAAGAAAAAATATGATTGCTATTGAAACTGTAGGCTTGTACTGTCAAGAACATTTGTGTATGGGTTGTACACACCACCAGTCATGTACATGTCTACAAATGCTGTATGTGTTATATTGACACTGTAAGAAATATTCTTTAACAAGCTGTTAATAACAAATAGTAAGGATCCATGTCCTCTCAGTAGACTGCTAATAACCTCATTTTTAAATTGCGTATCTGCCAAATGACATAATGTTGAAGGTATCGGTAGCATTTTGCTAGATGTTTTCATGAGGCTACAAAAATATATCTAAGACAGGTACTGGCAAGCACTGTTACCTTTATGTAGTCTGTTTCTTCCAAATTGTAAGACATACATATGTAGAACAAAATAAATTTGAGGGGTTTGTATTTCTGTTTTTTCCACAGTGACCTACAGTAGCTGATGAAGCTTTGCAAGTTTTAAGGCATAATAGGAAAGGTGGATAAAGATCAGACTTCTTGCATGGGTTGTAGGATTCTCTGCCAACCATGTTCTTAAAAGCCATTGGAGATTAGCTTTTTCATTCCCTTGCTATGTTGTAAACAATGTTTTTTTTAAGGGATAAGTGTCACAAGATGATAAGACACTATGGCTGATGCTGATTAAAAGCAACCTTTCATCTGATATATTGCAGAAATCATACCAGAACAGTTCCTATTTTTAACATCTTTAAAAGAGTTGTGCATGCTTATAACCTAACTCCAAATTTTCGAAATGTTTCATATTTGTTGCCTTTTCCTTTTCCACAAATGTAAATTGTTGTCTTTAAAGACTAACACATTCTCCAATATATGGCAAACTAGTAACAACAGATGAAGAGAAGGCTGAGGTTCTCAAAAACTTTTTTGTCTCAATCTTCATTGGCAACCTCCCTCCTCATACCTCTTGAGTTGAAGGACCACAAGATTGGGACCAGAGGGACAAAGTCCCTCCCACTATAAGTGAAGAGAACGTTCACGACCACCTGAGGAACCTGAACATACTTAAGTCTACAGGACCTGATGAGATGCAGCCCAGAGTCCTGAGGAATTGGCTGATACAGTTGCCAAGCCACTCCCCATGATATTTGAGAAGTCATGGCAGTCAGGTGAAGTCCCTGGTGACTGGAAAAAGAGAAACATTCACTTATTTTTTAAAAGGGTAGAAAGAAGGACCCTGCAAATTACTGACCTGTCAGCCTCATGTCTGTGCCTGGCAAGATCATGGAATAGATCCTCTTAGAAGCTCTGGTAAGGCACATGGAGGACAAGGAGGTGATTCAAGACAGCCAGCACGGCTTTATTAAGGGCATGTTCTGCCTGATCAACCTAGTGGCCTTCTACAATGGAGTGACTATATCAGTGGACAAGGGAAGCGCTATGGATGTCATCTATCTGCACTTCCGTTAGGCATTTGACACAGTCCCCCACAACATCCTTCTCTCTAAACTGGAGAGATATGGATTCAATGGGTGGATGGCTCAACATATCATTGGTTGGATGGTCACATTCAGAAGGCAGTGGACAATGGATCAATGTCCAGATGGAGATGTGTGACAAGTGGCGTCCATCAGGGGTCTATACTGGGACCAGAGCTGTTTAATATCTTCATCAATGATACAGACAGTGTGATTTGAGTGTTGTCTCAGCAAGTTTGAAGATGACACCAAGCTGAGTGGTGCAGATGACATGTCAGAGGGACAAGATGCCATTCAGAGGGACCTGGACAAGCTTGAGAACCTTATGAGGTTCAACAAGTGCAAGGTCCAGCACCTGGGCTGGGACAATCCTCGCTATCAATACAGGCTGGGGGATGATGTGATAAAGCAGGCCTGCGGAAAAGGACTTGGGGTACTGGTGGGACAAAAAGCTGGACATGAGCCATCAATGCACACTTGCAGCTTAGAAGGCCAATCGCATCCTGGGCTGTATCAAAAGAAGCATGGCCAGCAAATCAAGAGAGGCAATTCTGCCTCTCTACTCTGCTGTGGTGAGATCTCACATGGAGTACTGCATCCAGCTCCAGAACCCTCAGCACAGGAAGGGCATAGACCTGCTGAAGCCAGTCCAGAGAAGGGCCACAAAAATAATCAGATGGCTGGAGCACCTCTCCTATGAAGACATGCTGAGAGAGTTGGTGTTATTCAGCCTGGAGAAGAGAAGGCTCCAAGGAGACCTTATGGTGGCCTTCCAGTATCTGAAGGGGGCCTACAAGAAAGCTCGTGAGGGACTGTTTACAAGAGCATGTAGTGACAAGAAGAGGGGCAATGGTTTTAAACTAGAGAAGGGTGGATTTAGATTAGACATTAGGAAGAAGTTCTGTACTATGAGGGTGGTGGAACACTGGAACATGTTGCCCAGAGAGGCAGTGGAGACCCCATCCCTGGAGACATTAAAGGTCAGGCTTGATGGTGCTCTGAGCAACCTGATCTAGTTAGAGGTGTCCCTGCAGACTGTGGGGGTTTAGATTAAATGACCTTGGAAGGTCCCTTCCAACCCAATGAATTCTATGATTCTATATTTGCCAAGTTAGTACTTGATCAGAAATGGTTGATACTTATTGTACAACAAAAAGCATGGAAACAACAGAAAACAAGGATGTGGAGCCATGAAAACAGCTGGAATAATCTCTGTGGCTCTTTGAATCAAAAATGCTGCAATTACACTCTGTAATAATCGAACATCAAGATTTAAAATGTGTTAGCATTTGGACTTTTTTTTGTTTCTTCTTTACCTTCCCCTAGTAAGATGGAGAGACTTGAAGGACTTGCATGAGGGAAAATCTCTTTTTAATGTAAATAAAGTATTTATTTATGTGTATTTTACTTTAATGTAAAGGAAGTATCTTTTTAATGTAAAGAAAGTATTCCTTACCCTCTCTCCCTCTAAGATTCCCACTTGCACTCACTTGAACAAATGGAAAGTTGATTGAGCAGGATTGTGAGAAGAATTATTGAGATTATTGCTGCTGAGAAGTTGTGTGTACTCTGTAGCCTTCCTTAATGATCACTGAGACCTCTACAGGGACAAGGGAAGAAAGTAGGCTGTTCAAGCTTGATAGACTAACTCCATCATGACATGCACTGGGAAAGTAGATCTTGCTCATATCTAGAAGCTGTCACCATAATCAGCTGTTTGTTTTGCAAGTGTTCTGAGTTTCATCTATTTGCAGAAAAGTTTATTAAGGTTATTATGACTGTCATCACAGTTTTGTCTAGAATTTATCTGATCAAAATTACAAAAGTAAGAAATTAGAGAAGTATGTCTTTAGCAAAATTAGTTCAGTTAAAAGTATAAACACCCTGACAAGCATTATAGCTCATATCACTACTAAAAGACAGCATTAAGACACGGCAGCAAAGACTTGTCCCTGAACTATTTAATTACAGGTTCAGATAGACATACCATGGCCATTTCACCACCTCTTCACTCTTATGAAATCTTAACTTTATTAGAAAAAAATTAGGTTTTGCTTTCTGTCATCCATGACTAAGGGGACAGCTTGCTCTGACAACAAAAATACTTTCACTTTTTTCAATTTCAAGCTAATGGGAAAAATTGGGGGGGGGGGAAGAAGAAAAATGAGAATTCTCCAGTTGATTTCATTACAGCCAAGATATTATCTCTATTGTATATAACATGCCAGCAAGCTTTTTTATTTTTTTTTAAGAAAAAAACTCTCCAATTTTATTATTTTAAAATATCTAACATATAACCTGCCCAGCATCCTAAAGTGACTGCATTTTAGTTCATGTAAGTTCTTGGACATCTGGAATGCTAGTACCCTCTGTGTTTGCCAACTTGTTGAAAAACATGCACACAGGGTTTATTTTCAACACGTATAAACTATTGATTATATTTGTAAAATTCAGAAAGACACCTTACTTATTAAAATTCATCTTTTCCAAGGCAAACAAGGAATGACTGTATATATAAACGTGATTGTATAGATAAATATATCATAATGAGTTTAATTCCCTGTTGTTGCTGCATGTAATTTCATAATATGTAGCAAAATCAATCTGAGAAAACCCTCTTATTAGACAATCACTTCTTTTGAATAGTCGCCTCAATGTATTTCTAAATTTACTAGGTTTTATTTTTATTAGAAGTCTCTCTCTTAAAGTGATTGTCAATTATCCATTACTCTACTCTCTTGAAAGCAAATTTCATGTTGCCCTTATGTCTGGGATTGCCTCTTCTTCTTGTCATTGAGTTTGAGGTCTTTGCTCAGTAATCTAATAATTTATATGTAAATATGAAAGTATTTTTGCACTCTCAAATGTGCTTATTCAAGTACCTTCCCTATAAGAAGGTATCACAAGAATCTTAAACATCATTGAGCAATCAAACATTCCTCTAAAATGAACCTTATGTTATAAAATGTATACACTGTCAGAGCAGTGGTGAATGTGGGAATCTCTGTAATTAATATGACTGGTATATTAAGGAGTCTGTGTTCATAAATGTTTAAGTACAATGCATGTATACACATATACATAAGGATGACCATTTATTATGACCACATTATGACTGAATGTGAATGATTTTGACTGAAATGCACAGTAGGATTTTTTTTTTTAATGATGCTCAAAGGAAAACTTAGAGCTAGGAATTAAACTAGCTGCCCAAATACAATGACACTGTTAGAAGACTTAGCTTATCATATTTCCTGTTTACTATTAGACTAAAACTGATAAGTCAAGACGACCTATCTCTTGATTTGGTTAGTAAGGTATGCACCTGTGAATAATGAAGCAACATAAAAATGAAGTCATAAATCACAAAAATGAAATTATAAATACCTAGAACTTCACAATATAAATGATAGATTATAATATTTTCTTTCTGCTTCATCACGGGAAAGTACATCCAGAAATTCAGTGTCAATAGAAAAAACAAAGATACAGTATATTTTCTCTTACACTTCTTGAAAATAAAAATTCTTGAACTCCTGTATTATGCCAATAAAATTGTGTTATTGAATATCAGATATTCCAATATAAATCCTTCTCAATGGGAATAATACTATAGGCTGTAGTCTACATAAATGCATTTGATAAGATGCTAAGGTATGATTACTACTGTAGTTAATAATACAACTAATATTCTACACTTCATCATCTCTCACCACTTCAATACGTTTCAAAACAACAAAGTTCTATATTCTTATGGATTAATGTAATGAATAATACTTTCTTTGGTGAGGTAGTTGGTAAGAATGAAAAGCAGTTTTAAATTTTATTCCAAATGTCTCTTAAATGTTCTCAATTAACTTTGTCCAGAAACCAGTAAACCAGGTTTACCAGTGGTCATTGCAAAAACTGTGTAGCAATTCTTAGGGATGTGATTAATCTCAGAATAGTAGTTAAACTTGAAGTACAGTTAATAGCTTGCTCCCTATTAAATGTATTTTCTTGAAACCAAGCTTTGCTTCTTCTCACTGGTCTTAAATCTTGTATTGTCTGTAATTAATTTCTAAGGCAGGCAGTTGTGATTTAAGGGCACCTATGCTTTTGTTCCAGAACCGTAATAAATGTGAGACTTGATCAGTCAATGCTTGCAAAATCCATTGAGACACTTGGCTGAAAGCTGGTGTTGCTATTAAAATTTGTATTGTTTTATTCTCATATAATGCAGGCAGGAGGATAAAGAAATTCAGGAATGAAACAAAAAAATTACTTGATAATGTAATTACTGTAGAATTTTGTAGTGTTTTTTTGTGGCTTGATTCCTTCTTTCTTATTTTTCCACAGTAATTGAAATTCAGTGTACAGTGAAGTAATTCTCCTGAGTTTACTTAGCAGGATTTGTGTTCACAGTCACATTAAAGGATAATGACAAAAGTCATATGTTATCTTGAGTTTAGAATTTTGCACATAATAGAGTAGCACAAATCCCATTACTCAAGCAACATCTGCCCTTGGTCACTTAATCAAAATCTCCTATATCATTCTTTTCCTGTAAATCTTCAAAGCACAAGAGCTTGTGACTATTCTGAGGGAATACAGCATTTCCCTCAGGCAACCACATCATTTGAGGTCCTTTCATAATCAATTAATTGCCAAATATCTTCTGTTTTACTGTATATATCTCTCCTGATTCAAGAAGCTACATCATGGTTCTGAAGCACTAAGAGGTCACCAAAGAGGAAAGGCAGCAAAGATAGAAAACACAAACCAAAACAAAACAGGTGATGTAAATTGCATTTACTTGCCAAATGATGAACCAAAAAACTATCCAGGGGAATTAGCTGGTGCTGAATGATGAATATTCAAAATGTTAGCTAGCAGCAGACAAGTACTCACAGGAAAGAGAGCCTGTAGCACTCCATTAGCTGGTAGATTCACAGGAATGGTGGCCAACAACACAGAAGACAACCAGAAGTTCAATCAACCAACTAACCAACCAACCAACATAAAAAAACCCCACCTGGTATCTAGAATGCCTACAAGAGTCAGACAGTCTTTTAGAGTGGATAGATGATGCTCCATTTATTAATAAAAAATACTGTCATAAGGTTTTGAAATTTTGGTTTCAATAAAATACCAATATTGAGCTCTGTTTAAGAATTAAAAAAATCAATGGGGAAAATTTTAAATTAAATCATTTATTTAGCATTCAAATAAAAAAAAGTCAGTTTAATCTAGACATTTAGTGAGTCTCACTTCATAAGATATCGTCTGCCTTATCATGAAGGATTACAAACATGCATAATTTTAATGCATACATTTCCTCTCATAGTTGTGCAACCTAACCTAACTAGCATGGGTAGTAATAAAAATGAATGTATAGCTTTCAAATGTGCTGACCATCAGAGTAAAAACATTCTAGAGACCATGAGGGATACACAGCTGGCTAATATACAGCAGTGACCATAACACTGTATCCACACTGCTTGAACTTAAAATAATTGCATACTTACTATGTTGAGAAGATCCTCTCTAAGCTCTAGTAGCACTGAGGAACTGACCAATGTTACAGTCTAGTTTGGGCATTGTTTCTAGTGTTGCACACTAAACAGGATTTCCTCTGATTATGTTTGAATGTATTACCACAATCCAACCATAATAAATTGTATAAAAACATGTATGTATGAGCCATTTAATGGGTGATTTTTTTTTTTTTTTTTCCATTCTGGAGGATAAAAAACATTTCACAACAAGGGTGGTGAAACACTGGAATTGGTTACACAAAGTTGTGGAATCTCCATTCTTGGAAATACTCAGAACTTGACTGAATACGACCCCTGAGAAACCTGTCTCACTCGACTCACCTCAAAATTAAGCCTAGGATGATTGGAGTGTATACAAATCACTGCATCCTCTTCTTTATTTGACACCTGCCGCATTAATGTCAGTCTCATATAAATAAGGAAGGTGAAAATTGGTACCTGCTACAAATCAGCCAAGTAAATTCAACCTTCCCTATATCATGAGTCACTAAAACAGATGAACTGCTAAAATTGTGCCCTGTTCCACTGCAGAGAACTTGGTGAGAACAGAAAAACTAAATGGCACTGAGATCTATGGGTTTGGTCATTTAAAAATTCATTGGAGATGAAAAGAACTTTAAAAACAGATTCATTCTCAAGACTGGAGGGGAAAATTAGGGTCATTGTATCCAAAAGAAATCATTATATGTATGCTGACACCAACTTAGAATTTTTTAAGCATTGCATGCACAAAGAACTGTAAGCTTTTCTCATATCTAGAGACCAATTATATGTTTCTAATACTTGCTACTAAGCAAGAAAAGTATCTTTAAAAATATATGCACTGTGCTCATTTAGAGTAGAGCATTTTAGAAAAGTTATCTGCTAGTGCTATTGCTACACTCTGAATACAACATGAGCAGCCTAGATACTGTCCAACAGTTTTAAAAGCTGTTTTCAGCATTCTGTTAAATTTTCTTCTAGAACAGCTTGATGAAACAGTCACAAAAATGTGTTTGTAATTGATTTTTCATGTGTGCCAATGTATTACCATCATTAATAACAACATGTAGCAACATTGTTAATTATACTTGTTAGCCTAATCTTCTACTAAATGGATCTCTGCTTAGTTTCTGCCTCTCTCCATATGAGGAACATCAACAGCATGCAGCAAAGAGCACTGCAAAGGCACACAAGCTTGTCTCAAAGAGACTCACGTACTCACTTTTAGGAGTACAGCATTTGGCAGAAATACTAACCGAGAACCCTGGGGAGGAGCAGCCCCAGGCACTGCCATATGCTGGGGGACATGCAGCTGGAAAGCAGGTTTGTGGAAAAGGACCTGGGAGTCTTGATGGACAGCAACCTGAACATGAGCCAGCAATGTGCCCTTGAAGCAAAGAAGACAAATGGTACCGTGGGCTGCTTAATTAAGAGGACTGTTGCCAGCAGGTCAAGGGAGGTGATCCTTTCCCTTTACTCTGCACTGATGAGGTCACACCTGGAGTGCAGCTCTCAGGTCCCCAGTACAAAAAAGATACAGAGATGCTGCAGAGAGTCCAGTGATGGGTCATGAAGATGACGAAGAGACTGGAGCACTTCTCCTATAAGGAAAGGCTGAAAGAGCTGAGACTATTCATCCAGGAGAAGAGAAGGCTGAGGGAGGATTTTAAAGAGTGCAAAAAAGACAGAGCCAGGCTCTTTTCAGTGGTGCCCAGTAACAGGACAAGAGACAATGGGCACAAACCAAAGCACAAGAGGTTACATCTGAACATCAGGAAATACTTTTTCACTGTGAGAGTAACTGAGCACTGGCACAGCTTGCCCAGAGAGGTTGTGGAATTTCCATCCTTGGAGATATCAAAAAGCAGTCTGGATATGGTCCTGGGCTCTACATGACTCTGCTTAAGCAGGGGAGATGGACAAGATAACCTGCAGAGATCCCTTCCAAAGTCACATAAGCGCTCTTATGATTCTGTGAACTTCAAAATAACAAATTAATAGTTTATTAGCTCTATACAGAGCTAGTAAACTTTGCTACTTACTCCATTAAGGTTTATTAACTGAGGTGCCTCTCAAAGCAATGAGTATATTGAATAATATTTTCTTCTGCTGCTCCTCCTAGCAATGTAAGTCTGTCAACATCTAAACTCTTATTCATTCAGAGACACAAATTAATATTAATATTTCTGTCTAACCTCCACAGATAAAGATGTTTGGTCTTTCTATTGTCACACTTGGATGTCAACCTGTAATTACTGAAGAAAGCTCTGAATTAAAATACTAACCTAAACTAATTTCTCCTAATTTGGTAAATCCTATTTTGTATAGGACCACCGATTTCAGACAGATGTTTATTTTGAATTACAGTCTCCTGTTTGGCATATTCAAGGTAGATGTGGCTTGTGGACCTAAAATTTTAGGAATCTTTTGGAAATTTGTGAAGCTGACACACTTCAGTTACATTCTTATCCCACTGAAGTGATGACTGCTCTTGTTAGCTGTTCTGGTAATGCTTACATTGCAGTGTCATTAATTTGCATATTTGTTTGTAAACTGAAACTTAAATGTTAAAATTGTGACATCTATATTGTGTTTTGCCTCTGATTTTATTTCAACATGAAATTTTGGAGCCCTATGCAGAAAATTAGAATGAGAAATCTGTCTCATACAAGGTCTTCTAAATTAATACAGTGCTCTCCACTCCTTGGTCATACCTCTGGTCTATCAGTATCCTACTAGGGGTGTCACCCTGCTATCCATTTCCATACACTCTGGTTTCAAACAGCTTTAGAATGATGCCAGAAGCTATCCACCCTGAGTGCCACTTTTTG
The DNA here is from genome assembly GCA_013401335.1 of Brachypteracias leptosomus. Taxonomy (NCBI): domain Eukaryota; kingdom Metazoa; phylum Chordata; class Aves; order Coraciiformes; family Brachypteraciidae; genus Brachypteracias; species Brachypteracias leptosomus. The sequence goes on from VYZX01010553.1 coordinate 13,993, forward strand.
AAGTCACATTTCTCTATGGTGGGAAGCCAGATTAAATCAAGCTGCACCCTGTTTATTTTTTGCCACTGAATCTCTATTTTGACTCTGCTCCTTAGTACTTCCTCTAACAGATTTCATTGCTTATTTCTGAATGAGTATGTGAATAAACATGTAAATGTATGTGTAGCTAGTCCATTTTAAATGGTTTTATCTTCATCATTCATCTTTAATTGTTTGGGTTTCTGCTCTGAATCTGAAGTGCTCTACACAGGCTGTTTCTTATAAAAGTATCCCTCAATTAGGCTCTGTGTTCTCATATTCATCACTGTCTTAATTGTTTCTAGATGTACTCTATTATCATAACGTAATGTGATCCAAAAGCTCAAATACTAATCTGTTCCTCTATTCTTCATTATAAAACATGCTTTAACAATTTGAGCTGCTCTAATTTCCAAAGGCATTTTATGATCTCTAGTGTTCAAACTGAATTATGTGTAATACCATAGTGTTTTAGTTACAGAGCACACAAATATTATTTCATTTTTTTTAACAAAATGTGTAAAAATTTTTGAAATAATAAAGAATTAAAAGAATTATGTTGAACATACACTGCAAAGTTGATCTGACCTACATTTAATATACTGTAATAAAACTGCTTGATAAAATGCTATAAAATGTTATGGTATAATTGTGAAATTCTGGAATTCCCTTAGTTGTACAAAAATTAATTGTAAAATTATTTTTTCAAATTACCTTTGAATAAGACAAAATTCAAAAATCAACAATTCTAAATTGTTATTGTTATCAACATTCTTGCTACTTATTTTCAGATAATTCTGTGTCTAACTTAAAATCCATCTGAGTTTAACTTTGATTACACTGTTCCATTACATTGGTTTCAGAATTCCACAGTGCAAGTTTCTTCATCTTAAAAGAAACAGAAAGACCAAGCTGAAATTAAAGAATTAGAAGCCAAAGACAGTTTGGTCTTACTATGTCTTCATTCTAAAAGTGGTACAGGTTGAAGTGCTGGGGCCTAGGCTGTGGGCCTCGAGTTGGAATTGACCTATGGATGAGTCACAACCCAGCAACATGTTTTGTTCCCCAAGTGGTTCCCCAAGGTCCCAGAGGCAGAACCTGGCCCAGCTGTGTGAGGCCCCATCGGCCCTCAGGTGATCATGGTTGGGGTGGTGGGTGAGGCTAGAGTTATATTAACCAGGAACCAACCAGTTTGGGAGAGAAAACAAGGAGCTGATCAGTTTGAAGAGAGTTCCTGGGGAAGGGAGTTCCTGTTGGGGCCAGTCAAAGTGACTTCCTGCAAGGGGCAGCTTGCTGAGCTCTCTCTCTCTCTCTCTCTCTCAGTAGCATGCTCCCTTATGGCTGATTTGAGATGGAAAAGAGCAAACATAAGAATAAAAGAACAAATGATGAAGTTATGCTGAGAGGATGTTACTGAATTTGGTGCTGGCCTGAGGAAGAAGAGAGCTAGCAGCACACAAGTATACACAGATATGCATGTAGACCCTAAAAGTAAAATTCTGTGGTCGCTTTTCATTGCTTAACTTAGTAAGACTACAAGACTAAGGATATAATCAAAATACTTCTGTTTCAGTGCAAATCTGAAATATCCTGATCACCCTTTAGTTTAGGTCATCTACAGCCAAATCATCAATGAAGGTATTTGTTAAAATACTACCTTCACAATGAATGGCAGTATTTTCCTGAACTAAACCATGCCACAGCAGCAAGCTGCCTAGAATACAAGCACACCTCAAGGTCTCTTTCTTGATGCTTTTGCCTTTTTTTAGGGTACAGACACAGCCAAAGGCCTGATGTGGTTTCTCTGACAGATCTACAGCTCTCAGTGGCAGCTGTGTACGAACATACACTTTAACTTCTTTTCTTCTGAAAGCCACACAGAAAAACTATGTGGCATTCTAGTTTATGTGATAATTTGTATTTGTTTTACATAAATAATATTTCACGAACCTTGGAAATAAAGTTTTTTTCAGTTAATGTTCACTGGCTATGAATAATGGGAATCATAAGCATGATTCAAGTGAATACATGAGTTTAAAGTAAAAGAACATTCATGAACATTGCTTTCAGCTCTATTTTAACTACTTATGTCTATAGGCAACTTCAGTGTACTGCTACTACAGATGGAATACGCAGGCTTCAAAAGTATTGTGCAATAAAACTTTAGTATTATATATAGATTAAAAAGAACAATTCAGTCTTTAATGTGTGAACTAAGTAATGTAACAATGAATCCATAGTGACCATTCAAAACAAATTTCACAAAAAAGAACAGTTTATTTGCTTCATAAAAACCTGTGAAGCATTCAGATTGAATAGCATAAGCAGAATGCTGCAATATAAATCTTCTTAATTTACATCCGGGGCTTCATTATGCATATTTTATAGCACTCCACAGAACTTTAATTTACAGATTTTTGGAACTTTACCAACCCCAAAGAAGTGCTAAACATGCCTGTTGGAACATTTAACCATAGTAAGTCACTGGAGATTTCCTTAATGAGTGCAGAATTATCATTTATTTGCATTCTTAGTAGATTTAAAGCAGTAAGGCCTATTAACAAGATAATGGTAAATGCTATTTGAATGTTAGTCTTCAGCAAACTATTCACTAAAATGAGTAACTCAATGTACAAATTTCATAGTATGTAACTAAATTGAGCCAGCATTTCCTCATCTCATTTTGGTAGGCAATTTGACTCAAAATGGCTAGTTACTGAACAATGTGCAGCTGAACAGATTCAAGCAAATAATTAATAAACCAGAATGCACCTCTGGTCTTCATCGATCTTTACTGTTAATCTTCCCAAATAAAGAGCAGTATATGCAGAATGAAATAATGACTTGCCACTATAATCCCTGTGTATAACTGAGAATATTTTTGCTCGTGAAGTCATATGAAGGTTTGTGAATTTAGTAATTTTTTTTACAAACCTGCCCACTGAATAAAAAATTATAGCCTAAGTGCGCATACACTTCTACATTTTGGAAATGCTCAGTCTTCATTCCAGCTCTAGAAACTACAGTGATTTTTAAGGGCTTGGGATAAGGACAAGTTTTAATTAAGAATTGACATCTGTTGATGGAGCAACAGTTATTTCTATTACAATATTTAACTTTCGTATAAGTCTTAGTAAAATAAACAGCCTCTCTGATCACATGTGCACTGGACTGGCTGGTTTCTTATGCCATGCATAGCTGTGTAACTTATTTCCATTATGAGCTGGAGAATACATTTACCATTATCAAAAGAGTAGTTGCTTAGAAAACTAGTGAAATTAGTATGAATTGGACAGCATTATGTGGAATTATACATATCTCCAGACCCCACCAAAACAAAGTTTACTCTATCAGAGTAAGTGTTGTTCCTCTCCTGAAATGTAAATCCTTATTATTTAACTATTTACTCAATATATCAATGTTTTTTTTCTTTCTTAGGAGACTGAGTTTTAAATTACACTGAAAATAGGAGAGTCAGAACATCTAGTAGTCAAGTCCTAACATGCTCTACAATAGCACTGTCTCCGCTTAGGGCTCAGGGCAACCCCCACGGAGCAGAATTAGTTTCACCTCTCTTCCCCCTCTCCTCTTCCCTCCCAGGGGAGGAAGAAAGGCCACACACAAAGTTGGAAAATTAAGATTACAACTTCTAACAGGGAGTAACAAAAGGGATATCAGAGGAAGGGAAATATACAGAAGTAACAAGGGAAGGTATATATACAAATATATACAACACCGGTCCTTGGATGCCACTGGATTTCTCCCAAGCCACGTGGAGTTGTAGCAGCCACAGAGCCGTCCAGAGCCAGCAGCAATCCCAGGGAGGAGGGGGCGAGCGGAACTTCCTGTGTCCTTTTATAGAGTGTGGCAGGAAGGGGAGTGGAATAGCTGCTCCACCTGTCCCTCCCCTTCTCCAAACCTTAAACCACAACAAGCACTGAGACAAAAATGCAGACAGGTTGGTTTGGATCTTAGTTGTTGTATTTGGGTTGGTTTGGCTGGGTTTTTTTCCAGACTACACTTTTTACTGTACTTTTGGCTCTCAAGCTGTAGTGGGTCTGTCTGAGNATCCAGATGACAAGTTCAGGAAACCAGGATAAGACAGAGAGATTTGGTCCTCGTTTTTCTACAGGGCTTTAAAGCAAGCAATAAAGACCTCCAGAGTCCCCCATTAGCAGGGTCATCAGCTGACTTAGGAATCATTTCTTTACCTGGACTCATTCTACTGCACTACAGCTTTGTACCTGAGGTGGCACAAGTTGAATCTATACTCCACAGCAGGTGTACTCTCTGATATTTTAGTCCAGATTGAGTAGCTGATTAGAAGACAACACACCTCCTTTCCTACTTTTACACCAAAGATATGTTCAAAGGAAAGCAGGGAATTGTAGATATCTATGTCCCAGTCTTACCTGCAGCTGGGACAAAGCCAGCATCTGGCTATCAGATTGCAGAAGGTCCCACAAAGCGTACTTGCCATTCAGTGTACACCCAGTCACTGTGCCAAACGCTCAGGCCAATTGCAAATTTAAACTGCTAGATTCCAAACCAGACTTTTTTTCTTTAATTATATGACTCTACATCCATTGTATATCCAAAAGTCAATACCTTAAAAACACAAAAGGTGCTAATTTAAGGATATTTAGCATGTAGCATGTTTTAATTTAATTTAAAAGTAACTTTCTTTAACAGGGTGAATGAACTTGAACACAATGATCCTTGGAGCTTCTATCATGACACATTCTGCTGGGCTACGCTATGAAACTATGTCATGTAGAGGTTAGAATTTGCATAACATATAAATAACTTTTTAAAAACCAAGCACTAACAACTAGATCAGCTGCATTAGATACTGAACGTTGGCAATTTCTTTTTAGACTATTGCTATCTGTAAACAGTGGGGAATTTATGAAATATTTATACAGTATAATGAACGACCTCTAAAACTGCTGATTATCATTTTGTTGCTCAATAACCCTATTAATGTCTCCAAAGACAAATGCTGAAACATGATCACATGCTTAAAGCTTTAGGATACATTTAGTTACAAGGATCGCATATTAATATGAAGGTTAAGTTAATACACAGAGTATTAAAGTTGGTGAAATGGACCTAACTTTCATTACAATGGACTGGACCTGATACTATTTAAAAGCAATTTAAAAGTAAGCTAGGACAAGAAATTTAAAAAAATCAGCTCAAATCAAAATAACACAGAATCATGTGCAATTGCTCATTCAAGTCCGCAATCGTAATGCCTATGAACAAAATCTTTAAAATGTGGCCAAAAGAAATAAAAAAAAACAATGAAGATACATTCAACCCCATGAGGTCTAAATTCATTTCAGCAGTGTCTTAACTCCAAACTGTTGTACACATGTATATATTTTTCATCTTGAAAAAAATGATAGGCATGCAATAGCCTAACTAGCAAGCAGTTATTATTAAAAACAGAATAGGTCTTATTTTATTTTTCAGGATTCTGTCCCAAAAAATGTGAGTATGTGTGGTGGGTTTACCTTGGCTGGGTGCCCAGTGCCCACCCCTAGTCCCTCTATGACTCCCCCCCCCCAACCTCCATCAGCAAGGCAAGTGGGGAGAGAATAAGATGGAAAAGGAAAACCCGTGGGTTATGATAAAAACCAGTTTTAATAAACAGCTGTTGTGGTTTAAGGTTTGGGGAAGGGGAGGGACAGGTGGAGCGGCTATTCCACTCCCCTTCCTGCCACACTCTATAAAAGGACACAGGAAGTTCTGCCCGCCCCTTCCTCTCTGGGATTGCTGCTGGCTCCGGATGTCTCTGTGGCTGCTACAACTCCACGTGGCTCGGGAGAAATCCAGTGGCATCCGAGGATCGGTGTTGTATATATTTGTATATATACCTTCCCTTGTTACCTCTGTATATTTCCCTTCCTCTGATATCCCTTTTGTTACTCCCTGTTAGAAGTTGTAATCTTAATTTTCCAACTTTGTGTGTGGCCTTTCTTCCTCCCCTGGGAGGGAAGAGGGGAGGGGGAAGAGAGGTGAAACAAATTCTGCTCCATGGGGGGTTGCCCTGAGCCTTAAACGGAGACAACAGAAGAGAAAGCAAGGCCACGTGCGTGAAGCAAAAGCAAGCAAAGCTGTTACTTTCTACTTCCCATCCACAGGCGATATCGGGCCTGTCCCGGGAAGCAGGGCTCCAGAACGCGTACTGGTTGCTCGAAGGACAAATGTCTTCCCAGAATCCCCCCGTCCTCCTCCCTTTATCGTTGAGCTGACGTCATATGGTATGGAATATCCTATTGGTCAGCTCAGGTTGGCTGTCCGGGTTGTATCCCCTCCCAGATCTTGCCGCCCCGTACCTTTGGTGCTGTGTGAGCACTGATAGTCATAACATGGGTGTGTGTTATCAACAACCTCTGGACTGCAGCATGAGGGCTGTATGGGGAAAATCAGCTCAGACGGACCCACTACAGTATGCAATCCAGATATCTCACATCTGGGAGATGTAAAGTGGCTGGCTGATACCCTCTGGGATTATTTAAACTTCAAAACAAACAAATCCAAGAACTGTTGGTGGTATCATGATTGCTTCTAACTCAGAAGACCAGAAAACAAAAATGTGTTTATAAAAACAGGTAGAAATAGGAGGAATGATTTTAAAGAATACAGTGTTAGCAGAATAACTGGCAGCATGAATGAGGAATTTCGTGACATCTCTTAGATATATGTGTGTGTGCGTGACTGTATATGTATGCATATGTATTGCCTGTCTACTTTATGACATTTCTAGTGCTTCTTCATCTACAGCCGCCGTTAGTTAACAAACATTTCTGCACTGTATCAATGGATAGGACATTTTCAGTTTCATACTAAATTCAAAATGTTAGCTCAGTGGTTTTTGCTCCTCTACAAAGCAATTACTGATTTTTCCTCCTTGCTAGATATACTTTTGGAAGCTAAGGCATTCCAATATAATCAAGGGTTTAGATGACAAGCACCTTTGTACAAGAAACTCAATTCTTTTGTAACATGTACCTTTAGGCTTATCTTATGTTGTCAGAGGCAGCAGCAGGCAGTAAGTTCTACTCACCATTAAAAATAAGAATGCTCCTGTTTTCATTTAATCTGACATTTTATTACCAGCAAAAGTTGCACCAATACATGACTCCTAGGCTCAGAATAACTATCAAATAAATCCATGCTATCAATAACTTTAACACTACTGCTGCTAGAGACAGATTCAAACACGTACACTGGTAGGTTCCTGAATCAGCATTAATAGATACTCCTGCTTACCAAACCTGGTTTCCAGACAGATAAGGTTTTAATTATCCAACATCAATCACATACTGTAACAGTGCTACTGTACTTAGGGGTTCTACTAAGACTGCTGAAAAGAATGTGACATGAGAACCCCAGGAATGCTGACAGTTGCTTAGACTTTTGAAGACTACTTTTAGCCAAATGAAAGACTTTGTCATTAGTTTCAGAAGGATTCATCTACATAGTGTATTTATTGACATAATGGCTGATATGTCCTTCAGCTGAAATCAGTCCTATGCAGGAGGCAAGTAGAAAACATAAATTATTCACTTCCTTATTCTGAAGTTTCAAGTGGAACACAAGTATCATGCTTCAAATAAGGATGTGTTACACAACACAGTTTCTCGGGCTCATTACTTTGCTGAAGAAATTCAGGTCTAATGATTCTGGAAAGAGATTTTCTTTCCTTTTAGTTCTGAAAATCATAGTTTAACATAAAATTAACTTCCAATAAATGCTTTTTGAATTCTTAATTTTATGTCAGTAATGGTAGCATGCTGAAGCGTGTCTTTCTGATTTTACCCATAGCTGCAACTCAAGATCCCCAAGTTCTGTCAGTAGCACTTGTCTCTCAAGCACAAGTTGTTAAAGAAATACATTGTGATGCAGGAAATTTTGAGGAAGACAATGGACCTAATCTTTCCAGAAGGCAATATGGACTTAATCAATGAAATAATATTTTTATTGCTAAGGAAGAATATTTTATGTACAAAAATAGATAGAGACGCATATCTTGTTTTCCAATTATATGGAAATTGAATTACCATAAAAAAGAACTATATTACTGGCCATAGAAATACTATCTTAAATCTCTTCTGTTCTTCATAAATAATACACTTCTCTCTGTGATGACTTTCCAAAAAAACCCCACCAATATCTAACATTATCTAACAAACATCGGCAGTTTTTTTATTGATCTATTCAACACATCAATGCCTCCCAGGTTATGTGAAATTAGACTTCTGTTCTGAATGTTCTTCTTTTTAATACCCAATGTATTTGATGGCAAATACCTATCTGAAAGAATTCCAATTCCTTTTTGTTTCCTGGAATCATTTTTGTACTGTCTTTATGGGATAGCAGTTAGGCAAAGAAGGAGATGATTTAATAAACACAAATATTTTTGGCAAGGTTACTAACATGTAGCACAGCAGTCTTCTACAACCTTACTGAAGAGCTTGTTAGCTGGTATTGAGTGCACCATTTCTCTCTGTGCAGTTTTCACAGTGGTCACTTCACACTATATGTATGAAGCAGTCTGCACCTATACGCAAAAATTAGAAAGGAAAGATATGGGTGGGAAAAAAGGTGTGATATAAAGCTGAAACAGAAAAAAGGTCTATTACTAGTGGAAGATGATCCTGAGTTGGATTTGTTATTTTTGGTGGGAAGCAGCATGTATCATATTCTTGCAAAGTTGCCTGCAGTCTGGCAGAATCAGACCCTGACAGAATGACTGTGAAATATAGTATGAATTTAAGAATCAAGTTCAGACTTGGGAATCCTGTAGTTTGCCACATACCCAGCTATGGCCTTTCTATACATTATCAGCTAAAAATGAAAAGTATGTGCATCCTCAGATGTTGCAGGTATTTTGGTGAGGGACTAGATGAGCACATTTATTACCCTGTGTGGTATCCAAGGTTTGCTTGTAAAGTAACAGCCATAGGAAAGTAAGACAATAAATTGTAAGAGCAGTAAAGATTTAAATCTAATGCTTCTGCATTCTAAAATTGTATTTAGAAACTCTATACTGACAGCTAAATAAAATTTCTTGAAGATGCTTTACCATTATCATTTAACTGTTTGCATTTTAAGATGAAGTGTGATGAACAGCAGTGAAAAATTATAAGGATGAGGACATGTTAACAATAACAAATTTAAACTTTCTTGACATTGACACAAAATTCTTACAAGTACTTGAGGTTTTACATTTCAGATGTCTATTTAGAGAGATGTACCCAGACCTCTGCCTACACTGATCATGAAACCAAAATTACAAGCAGCAGGTTTTAAAGACACTCTGACTAGGTAGCTATGGGCTAATTGGCCATCTAATTTAGCCAGCTCGGGTTGGGATGCAAATCTTCTGTATGGTGCAGCACTTCAAGTCACAGGCTTCTGTGGCAAACCATATTAGGTTACTGTCATTACATGTGAACACAGCAATTCTTTTCCTGGACCAGAATTGGGATGCTGCTAAAACTCTACACCTGCTTTACTGGAAATAATGGTATGATTTTTCACAATTCAGAATTGTGAGCTCTCTTAGATTTTTTTTTCTACTGTGTAATTAAATTCATTTTTACAATAGTGATAGAAAGTGAAAAATTAGTCTCATTACCTGTGGGAAATTTTATAAACATTGTTGAAATAATCAAAAATCAAACTAGGTAATTTCATTATCAGGTTTGGTTTTAACCAATATGAAGTGGACAAAAAAAAATACTATTTAACTTTATTTCTTGTTAGTATGGTACCAGTGATACACAACCTGGCTACATCATTTTCTTTCACTGTCATTCTTTCTACTGTCTTTGTAGGTGAATTTGATTTATTTCAGCCAAATTTTGTAGTCTGTTAAAAAATAATTCCAAAACCTTTGCTCTAATAAAAACTGAATACCTATCCCATGTAATTTTTTTGTATTTTGCAGATGTTCTAATTTTGAAGCAATACTTCTCCTGCTTCCTCTTGACAGCCATAGAAAAATTTACTTCCTTGTAGCAGGATCTGATTTGTTAGAATAATTCAAAGTCACTATTCATGTTTTACAGTTAAAATCTTTGGAAAAAAAAGAGAAGAGATAAAATTTTTCTTATTTCTGAAGTTACTGATACTAAGATAGTAAATTACTGCTCGTGCACTCAACTGCTATGACAATAATATCTTTTCTCATTTTTCCCTGTTGTGTTTTAATATATAAGCTTGTGGGTGGTGAAAGTATTAAGATAAGAATTTAAGAATCTTTCAGTATTTCAAAGATGCAGACTGTTTTTTGCAGTGTTTCACCTTAAGAAAAATATCCTCTTATTCATTCTTTCCACATCTGACAATTTTCCTGTCTTACCATTTAAAACTATTGTTAACATTAATATTTTAAAGATGCTAATATTACAATATGCATGCATTACAACTGATAACCTGAATGCAGAATTGCTGTTCACCAAATCCCTCACTGTAATACCCTAGGCCAAGTCCAGACTAGTAAATCTCTTAAAAAATAATGGCAGTAGTTCACACAGCACTGTCAACAGCAAAATTCTGGATGGTGCTGCCACAGGAAATTGTGGAGACAGAGAATATTATCAAGTTCAGAACGAAGAAAATTCCTGCACAAAAATCCATAAACGTATACTAAAAGGACAAGCTATGAATGTTCTCTGTAATATCCTAATACAAGAGCTGCAAAAGAAGAGAGTAATAGACCACAGAAAGTGTCTAGGCTCCCATTCTCACCCAAAACACGTCTTCTAGGCACTGTTTGAGTCAGAATAGCAAGCTAGATGGATCACTGGTCTGAACCAGTAGGGAACTTTATACTGTTTTATATTCCTGTGCACAACAACTTCTCAATCTCTCACAACTGTAAACACTTTTCCTTCTACATCTGCATATATTACCATTTCCATGTCCTGTAAGCACATAGGAGTCACCCCTTTTGTGTTTCCTTCTAAAGACTATTGAATCCACTCTCAAAAGGGGCCCAAATTTATGGTGACACAGGGAACATGCTTTCGTGGTGACATTAGGCAAGGGATTCACACTGCATTAGATTACTCGATCCAATACAGTTATTAGTGCCAAAGGCAATTTCCAAGAAAATTGGGTAGCCTACGAAAGACATCACAACAGTTCAGAAGCTGAGTTTCTCTGCACTATGCCATGAATGGCTAACTTCCCAGGACCCTGCTTTTTGTACATGCAGGGTAAAGCCTCCAATCTTAGGTAACAACAAGGAAGGAATGACCTGAAGAATTTTGCTGGAGCATAGGGAGTATCACTTTAACTGGATCATAGCATCATAGGATAATTCCTATTAGAAGGGACCTCAGGAGGCCTCTAGTCCAGCTCAAAAGTAGCGTCAGCTATGAGATCACATGAGATTGCTCAGGGCTTGATAGAGTCTGGTCTTCAAAATCTCAAAGAATAAAGAACATACAACATCTAGATCCATCTGAACAACAGCTTTGCCCTCGAGTATGTCAACAGCCAATTCTCCCCTTCACATACACACACCCCCACACACATACAGACACACTTTGGTGTCATCTGCAGACTTGATAATAGTGCACTCCATTCACTTCCTCCAGGTCACTGATGAAGATGACAGACAGGACAGGTCCCAAGATAGGCCCTGCAGTACTCCATTCTTTACATTGCCTCTGAGTATAGTATGACCTATTAACTACTGACCTCTGAGGATGATCATCCAGCTAGATTTTTAATGTAGTTGCACAACCACTCATACCATACTGTTCTAGCTTTGATAAAAAAATACTGTAGTAGATGCTGTTGAAAGCCCTATTAAGTTGATGCAAATGATACCTACTGCTCTGCTGTCATCCACAAATCCATCATTTCATTACAGAAAGCAATCATGCTGGTCAGGCATGATTTGCCCTTGGTAAATCCATGCTGACTGTTCCAAATCATTTTCTTCTCCTTCATGTGCCCAGAAATGTGTTCCAGGAGGACTCACTCCATAATTTTCCCAGCTGTGTCAGCTAAACCAGGACATCTGGTTATTTCAGTCTAATTCCACTTTCAAATTAAACTCATAGTACAGGTCATAATAAAGTGAAGCCAAACACTCACCTTCAGGAAACAGCACCTGTCCCACTGATGAAACCAGGATAATTGCACAAAGTTGGAGTGTGGATACACAAGCTCATAAGTCATAATAAAATTATCTTTAATAACAGAGAGCTATCCTTTGTAAGCAATTTCAGTGACTGAGATAGGATCATGAACGCTGGAGTGAAGGTGTAGACATTTTTCAGAAGGAGCATATGCATTTCAAAGTGTGGAAAATGCCATATGTAGCTCTTTTAGATCACAGAATCACAGAATGGCAGGGATTGGAAGGGACCTCAAAAGATCATCTAGTCCAATCCCCCTGCCAGAGCAGGAACACCTAGATAAGGTTACACAGGAAGGCGTCCAGACGGGTTTTGAATATCTCCAGAGAAGGAGACTCCACAACCTCCCTGGTCAGCCTGTTCCAGTGTCCTGTTACCCTCACTGAGAAGAAGTTTCTTCTCATATTTAAGTGGAACCTCCTGTGTTCCAGTTTGTACCCGTTACCCCTTGTTTTATCATTGTTTGTCACTGAGAAGAGCCTGGCTCCATCTTCGTGACACTCCCCCTTTATATATTTATAAACATTAATGAGGTCTCCCCTTAGTCTCCTCTTCTGCAAGCTAAAGAGACCCAGCTCCCTACAGCATTTCTTAAGTTTCACTACTATGCATCTACAATCACTTACCGAAAGCATAAAATTGTCGTAAGTGTTCAAATTAGACAGACAAATATATACATTGTCAGGGTGCAACTAAGAGTAGCCCCAGCCCCAAGCACTGGATACCTCCCCGGGGATGGACCAAAGCTGTGCCAGAACATCAGCCTGCTGGTGGGGGTCAGGATCAGGCCCCGTGAGGGGAACCAGGCTCAACACAGCCCTGGGGACGGCTGGGCAACACTGTTGTGCATGAGGCCAGGCTGAGGCCAGGCCAGGACGTCAGCCCCTGTGGGTCTGGGCTTAAATCAGAAGCCATGGCTGTAAAGCAGGGCTGTGGTTTTACCAAGGACTAAGTGCCAGTGCCTTGTCTGAAAGCATCCCCCATGCACAGGGGGTCACTCCAGTCGTGGCTTCCCCACAAGGTGCCCAGGAGCCTCTCTCCACAGTCACCAGTGGCATGGGGCTGTCTTAGGCCATGCCAGCCCCCAGCCCTAGTGGCCAAACATCCCTGGGATATGCTCAGGGTCTTTACGTGTGCAAAAAATACTGACAACTGCTCCTTCATTCTATTGTAGATTCAGTGATTTTTATATGGAAAGTTCTCATCCTCTCAACTGCTATGTATCTTCCCCATTCTTCATCAGCAATTTCAAGTACCTCTGCCTGATCCACAAATATTCAAAAAATCTCATGCACTTACAGGTGTATAAGCTCCACGTTTTGGAAAACAGAAATTCAAGTGAGTGTCTATGTCTTCAAGATAAAGTACCACAACAGTATTTTAGAATCAGTCATGTACTGTTTGTAATGTCTCAAAAATTGTACAAAGAAACTATATCAACTTCTAGTGTTTTCTCATTCTCCTGCTATAATAGTCATAGAAAGGGAAAATGAGGTTGGAGTAATTTATCCAGAAAGATTTTTGCAAGTTCATCTGTGTTCCAGTTCAATATTATTTCCTCCTAGTACTTCAAGACTGAAGCAAATTGTTTATCCTATTATGGCTTCTCTGTTCTCACTCCTACATTAGCATAGTCACTAAATCATTGGCAAGCCATGAATATAGTGACAACCAGTCTGCCCCCTTGGTTCATTTGGAAAAGAAGGATAAAGAGTTGACAGTTCAGGTTTATAACTTTTATCTGTGATTATCACACTCATTTTTATCTTAGAAACACTTTAACTGTGATTTATTTGGAGCATATTCCCAATTTATTTTCCTATTTTCTTTTAATTAAAAAACACTTAAAGGAACCCTCAGGAAAAGCCTGCTGAAGCATTCAGATGCCCTGATGTTAACAGAAAATAATAGTTGATGTGCATTTGTGTTTCTTTGCACTGCTCTGGGTTTTTTGGAAACAAGGCACTGGTTTATCAGTTTACACAGCAACATGCACAATATGCAAAGTGTCAACCTGTCAGTTTTTAATGGATGAATCTGGAACAGAGTCAGAAAGCCTTAAGGAAGGAAAAAGGGAGGTAAGTTTTAAACAGCAAAGATATTTGAAATGGAAAATTAATAGTATTTGTGTAGGCTATTACTTTACTTAGCAGTTTGTAACAGAAATTACTTCAAATTAGACTCTGTTGAGTGGACACTGTGTATTCTAGTGTGCAATGGTTTCCCCTTGTCCTTTCCTTAATTTTGAAGAGAGGCTTTGTGAAGCCTCTTTATAACCACTCTCTTCCTGCTGCATTATTACTTAAGATTAAAAATGTTGCTGGTCTCAACTTTGTAGCTGAAGTTCATATTAACTTAGAATATATTTATGAATGATCACTTCTCTGAAAAGTAAACTCAAATTGACTTATGTATTTGAAACTGCTTTGACTACTAATTTCTATTAATTTCTTAGCAAGTGGACCTGATTACTTCTTAATTCTCATATCTGTAATCTGTAGCATGCAGCCAATTCAAAATTTGCATCAGGTAAGTGATGCATTTAAATAAAAGAACAAGAAGGGCTTCTTCAAGTACATCAGTAGCAAAAGGAAGATCAGGGAAAATGTGGGCCCAGTGCTGAACAAGATGGGAGCCCTAGTGACAGAGGATGCAGAGAAAGCAGAGTTATGAATGCCTTTTTTGCTTCAGTCTTTACCATTGATACCAGCCCTCAGATATCCTAGTCCCTGGAGGAAAGAGAGAAAGTCTGGAAGTAGCAAGACTTTCCCATGGTCAATGAGGACCGGGTTAGAGACCATTTAGACAAACTGAACACTCACAGATCCATGGGCCCTGATGCAATCCAACCACAAGTACTGAGGGAGCTGGCTGATGTTGTTGCTATCAACTCTCTATATTTTTGAAAGATCATGGAGAACAGGAGAGATGCATGAGGACTAGAGGAAAGCCAATGTCACTTCAATCTTGAAAAAGGGCAAGATGGAGGACCCAGGAAACTACAGGCCAGTCAGCCTCACCTCCAACCCTCAAAAGGTGATGGAACAGCTCATTCCAGAGGTCATCTCCAAGCACATGGAGGAGAAGACTGTAATCAGGAGTAGTCAGCATAGATTCACTAAGGAGAAATCATGCTTAACTAATCTCATAGCCCTTTATGATGATATGCCGGGTAGACTTAAAGGAGAGTTTACCTTGACTTCAGGAAGGCTTTTGACACTGTCTCCCATAACATCCTCATAGGTAAACTCAGAAAATATTGCTTAGATGAGTGGACTGTGAGATTGATTGAGAACTGGCTGAACAATAGAGCTCAGAGGGTTGTGATCAGAGGCACAAAGTTCAGTTGAAGGCCTGCTGTTAATCGTGTTCCCAGGGGTCAGTACTGGGTCCAGTCCTCAATGTTTATAAATATCTGAAGGGTTGGTGTCAAGACAATGGGGCTAGTCTCTTTTCAGTGGTGCCCAGTGATAGGATCAGAGACAACAGGCACAAAATGAAACACAGGAAGTTCCACCTCAACATCAGGAAAAAATTCTTTACTGTGAGGGTGACAGAGTTTGGAACAGGCTGCCCAGAATGTTTGTGGAGTCGTCTTCTCTGGGGACTTTCAAGACCTGCCTGGACACGCTCCAGTGTGCGACCTGCCCTAGGTGAACCTGCTTTGGCAGAGGAGTTGGACTAGATGATCTCTAGAGGTCCTTTCCAACCCCTACCATTCTATGATTCTGTGAAAAGGTGTATCAAATTGCAATACTGCATAGTGCTAGGATTACTCATAGGATAGCAGTAAACTGAGCCCAACCTAGAAAAATTACTACACTGAAGACACCATCCCACATATTAGTCTTTCTTGTTTACCATATGTCACACAGCCACACCAAAATACTTACCTGCTCTACATTTTAACAACTTATCTGCAGTGTTTAAAAGGTATTTAAATGAGAAATATTATGCACATCTGTGGCTTTCATTTTATTACAATCCTCAAATGAAGTCACTAACTATGATGGTCTATCAATTTATGTTAATAGGTGATATATATAAAAAGAGATGGTGGAGTAAAATGTTCTTATAGGTTCATGATGGATGAGAAGGACCATAATTCACCAAGATGTGAAGTATATAAGATTTTGCTCCCAAGAACTTCTGAGGAAGCAATAAGGGACTTGCTCTGATTTTAACCAAAATGGTTATGTCACCACAATTTGTTCTCAGAATTACAATCAAATAGCCTTGTTGCTGTTGATTACACATACACAACCCTGTGTGAGTTTTTTCATGTAGTTACTCAGTTATAATTGAAAACTCGTTGTCCCATTAAAGAACATCTAAATATGTCAAACTCTGATTAGTTTTTAATCCTTACTTTTTAACAACTAAGCAGAGCTTTAATGTCTTGGTCTAAACATCATGATCATTGTGAAGAGCAGTATTCTTGGGTGCTAAAGCAGTTCTGTTCCTCTGAAAAGCAGAAACAGACTGTCATATTTATCTCCTTTAAAATGAGCTCAAGTTTTAAGGTTGGAGTTCTCTACTTCTACCTACCATGTTTCCACACAGGAAATAATGGCTCAAACGAGATTCTAATTACATCTTCTTAGCAACTATCTTTTCCCTGTATCAGATATTTACTTAGTTTATATTTCTAGCAAGTCTTACATGCAGTTTTACATGAAATAATAAAGTAGTACGATCCTCATTGGAAAGGGAAAGCAGTAGTCAACATATGTCCTCAGTGAAGAGTTCTCATAATCACAACTTCATTTTGGAGAATTTATTTGTGGAGCTAAGGACAAAGATGAATAAAGGTTTCCTGCCTTGTGATAAAAAATTAATCCTTTTTAAAGGCATTCACCTGTCATTACATTCTTTTCATAGTGCTGTGACAGAGCTCTGTGAATTTCAATACGGATTCTAGAACTACAGAGGTTTGGGTAAGATAGACACCTTTAATCAGTTTTCTTAAAATTACAATAACTGTATCTGATATAAGAGGGTACAGGGCTGATCTCAAACCAGAACAGTTCATACAGGTCACAGGTCTAAGTGACCATCTGAAATCCCAACCTTGGCACTGGTTTGGAAAAGGCAAAGACATTCGCATGTGGTAAATGGTGTTTCTTCCCTGTATACATAGCCAGATGAGAAGATGAGGATAAGTGAAATGGGATGTTTGATGTCTCAGTAACTTTAGAGATATTTTAATAATACAGTCCCTTTCATCCAAAGGAATAACTTTAAATCACTTCAAAGCACTTCATAAACACAGCAAAATAAGAAGAGTTTGAGGATTTGAGAATGTTACAGATTAGATAAAAAGAATAATTAAAGTGAAGTTGTTGTTAGTGGTTTAACAAATCTTCATGAATAATAGGAAAGGATTTCAAATATGACTAATGAATTTGTGTGTCTCTAATCTGTACAGCTAACATTACACAAGTTAATGAATTTGATTTTTAGAGGAAGTACAATCAATGTTTTCGAAAATTGTCCCTTTTTCTAACATTAGACATCTAAACTGAAATATTTACTCTTTTTTTGAAGAAAACCTATCAGTTAACTGTACTTCTCACATGTCATTTCCAGCTGTGTAGGACATGACCCTACCTGCCCTTACAGTAGTTTTCTAGAGAATTATATTCATTCTTCATATGACAACATAGAAGCTTTCTAGATCTTTAAAATCTTGAAAACCTATAAAAGCTTCATATGTAAGTATATTCACATAAATGACTACTATTTATATTTATAATTAAAAAATTTCTATTTTTGTTAGTACATATTGAGTTTTATATTACCTAATGAAAAACAACTGTTTGCTGTGTATGTGTATAGTTGCAAGTCCTACAAGGAGTGCCTGAGGGAACTGGGGTTGTTCAGCCTGGAGAAAAGGAGGCTTTGAGAAGATGTTATAGCTCTCTACAACTACCTGAATATGTTTGTAGTTTCCCACACTTTCTAGTGATGACAAGATTTCATGGCAGTACTTGGTGACCACCTTTCAGGGGTCAACACAGGAACACAACAGGAAAAATGCCAACTTGCCTTCTAATTATTGCTCAAAGCTTTTCTCATCCTGGACAGGACCTTAATCTAAATTTGATTGACTCATGTACCAGCAGCCTGTGAAATGAAAGTATTTGATTTATATGCAGAAGGGAAAGTTGAGAGAAATATGCAGACTGTGACCAGCAAAAAGTAACAGTAGCACTAGTGTGGTATAGGTAAAGATACGGAAAATAGCTGGACAAGAATACCAAACCTGGACATCATGAATGGGAAGGGATTCTGAGACTGATGGGACCAGAGCCCTAAAACATGGAGATAGGAATGTGAAACATTTGAGAGATCTGAGCACAAGAAGACTGCCATATTACATCATTGCCTTATTCTGTACACAGCATAGATAATGCTTTGGTAAATATTCAGGGTGTGAAATTATTTTAGGATTCCTTCCACTGTTTGTTTCTCAAGTTGAACATTACACAGCACCTGAAACAGGAAACTGGGGAAAAAAAGAAATACTATTCACAAAGATAAAGGAACAGAATGCTACACTGAAAAATATGCATGCCTGAAATTGCACTAATTTTCCACAATGTTCTTATGAAATATATAGTACATCACATATGCAGTTTTTCTCAGTTTATCACTAACTTGATACTTCTCTATCCTTGGATGGTCAACTGAGCGGCCAGCATGTCTGCAGATCACAGCTCAGTAGAATGAATATCTGTGCTCTAAAACACTAACTCATCCTCTAAAGTTCAGAGATATCAAAGAGGACATTGAAAACTACGAGATACTGTTTCCCTATACCTCTGTGTGTCCCTGACCCTTATCTGTAAAAACAAGTTTAAGGTAAAAGCATATTGAGGATAAATGAATGTTCCTGAAGCACTCCCAAACTACAGAGGTGAGCACCCTGAAAAATATCATATAACAGTTATTTCTGAGTAGAATTTTAATTGTGTGCAGCAGATGAGGTCTCCAGCATACAGTCAATATGAGAAAAGAAAAAATACTGTCTAGCTGCTTCACAAAGCCCCATGATTAATAAGGTAAGCTGCTGTGCAATAAATAGATTAAAATCCTAATTTGATTATATCTTAACTGTGGACTGTTTGGCTATGCCATCTTAATAACATTACTTGAGGGTCATGGAAATTAGGACCAATCCAGAAAATTTCTGACAGGTGTTGTATTGGACAGAACATGACAAACATAATGTAGTTCCTACTTCGCATACTTCTCTCCAAATAAGCTGCAAACCTAAATAAGTGGACATTGCTGGTTCTGGAATTTAACAGTACAGTATGCATAGTCTTTTCCCTGATGTACAAGTCAGTGAAAAAAAGAAAACTTTTTTAAATTAAGATTTCTCTTAAATACACAGAGAAGGCTGAGGTGGATTTAAAAGCACTGAGGAGGTACGTAAACCTAATGTTAACACTATCTGTTTCACCATTACCTATGATGATTGTACAGACTATCCCTGAATGGTTCATTAGATTTCTAGAAGACTGCACTGGACAGTCTGCTAGTTGTTGAAACAGTTAGATGTCCATAAAACTGCACCTGAAATCTGGTAAATGTTACGAGTTTTTCCTTATTAAAATTAGAGTATGTTTACAAAAAGGATAAGGTAAATATATTTTCACACTGTCTTGGACTACAGTAGAAATTTGTGGCAGTTTCAATTTTCTGGTTACCCACTTTCCCTTGGCTTTTAATAAATTCCCTTATCAAAGCTGAAAGTATTTGCACATCTTGCAGAATTCTTTAACACCAAATCTATTCCAAAGGCATTTCTGAATTAATTTTAATAGATTTTTTTGTGCTGGAGAAATCATACTACATTTCAGCTCTCACCATCAAATGACAATGCTGCATACAGACATTTTTAATATTCTCTCCAGGTACACCCCTGTGGCTACTACTGCTAAGACTCCTTGCTCTACAACTGTTCCTGCTGGGGAAAAGGTGTTGCTATAGCTGCAGGCTAATGGTAACTGCCACGGCTGATTTGATGCCATTTAGTCTGTATCTATGCAGATTCAAGAAAAAACTGTCTCTTTGTCTCCCCTTTGCATCTTTGGAGCTAATCACTTTTGTTCATCAATACCAAAATATTTTTTTTGCCTGACGGAGTTGAAGCACGGCAATTCACTGCTCAAATACAGAGACTCACAAATAAACGTTATGTTAATGGTGACATTCAGATTTGTAATTCATACTTAAGGAAAAGCACAAGCTAATTAACCCCTAAAATATGAAAAAAAAAAGAAACTATGAACGCTTTGTTAAAAATGCAGTTTTTAAAACTAAGAGAGAGGAAAAAGGTCAAACTAATGCACTTCACCTTCAATACAGTGAAATATTTCATCTTATTCATTCTGAAGTTTGTAATAATTTGACCATTGACTGATGAAACATGATCAGATTCTTCAGTAATGTAGTGAGTCTGGCTGAGCTGATCTTCCCCATAGCAGCCTCATGGTGTGGTACTGGGAGATAGAGGGTGTTAATAACACACCCATGTTATGATTGGCAGTGCTCACACAGCCACAAGGCCCTTTCCAACATTCCCGCCAGTGGGATGGCAGGGAGACAGATCTGTGAGGGGATACAACCTGGACAGCCAACCTGCGCTGATTGATAGGATATTTCATACCATATGACATCAGCTCAACTATAAAGGGAGAGGGCAGGAGGAGGATGGGAGGCATTTGTCAGGAAGACGCTTGTCCTCTGAGCAACCGGTACGCGTTCTGGAGCCCTGCTTCCCGGGACAGGCCCGACACCGCCTGTGGATGGGAAGTAGAGAGTAACAGCTTTGTTTGCTTTGCTTCGTACACGTGGCCTTGCTTTCTGCTACCTATTAAACTGCTTTTATCATAACTCACTGGTTCTTTCCATCTCTCTTGCCCTGCTGACAGGGGTGGGGGGTAGTGATAGAAGGGCTTGGTGGGCAGCTGGTGCCCAGCAAAGGTAAACCCACCACAGGTAACAAGCCACGCCACAATCAGTGCCTAAGCCTTGTGTTTCATACTGCACTATGTATTTTCTTTTCCTCTTGATTATCACCTAAGCTCTGAGAAGTAGCATCATATATTGTCTTTTTGTGTCAGGACTATATAATAGCTCAATGCAAATTACTGATACTTTCAATGTCTGCTGTACAGGCTGCCCTTAAGCCCTTCCTTAAAATTTTTCATTTTATTCAGGCACAGCAATGTTTTCTGCACTTTCAACCTTCTCTTTCCTTCTGTAAAGATCTTCTTCTTACCTCAGGATAACTAGTATCAGCTATCATTAAGTGTAAGTTAGTCAAGAGAAAATATTTCAGTTTACCAGGAGGCAAGATCACTAAGGTCAATGCTGTACTACCACCAGCTCAGAAAGTTCACTTCATCTTAAGAACTACATTTCTTTTCTTCAGTGTATGGATATTTTGTTTAGTTTGTGGGTTTTCCTCTGTTTGTGGTTTTAACACTATGATGAACTGTTAATTTATGTGATTTACGCTTAGGTTAAATTTATAGCTTTTTTAGGAATAAAATCCTGAAAAGTTATAAAACTGTCATTAAGGCTACCAGCAGCTTGGTACAAAGGCTCACTGCCCATAGTACTGTGGTTGAGGGCATTAGTGAACTCGAGCAATGGAACAAAGTAACTTTTATGCACAATCCTGTATTATTTTGTGTTTATATGTAATTTGCATTAGGTTACTCTTTTCAAAACACTGTCTTCATTTTGAAGACCTTGTGAAAACATGTCAGTACATCTACTAAATGAATAGTTCTGGGCCAAGTAGAGATTAAAATTAATATGACATTGATGACTTAGTAAAATTTCCATTCCTCTCCTGCCTTTCATGTAATGCAGGATATTGTATATCAGAATTCTATGAGCACTTGCATTTTACAACACTGTTTGGCCATTTAGCTCCTGTTAGTACACACCTGGTTGATTTCAGCCTGCTCTGCTGCCAGGGCACACTGCTGGCTCCTGCCCAGCCTGGCAGCTACCAGCACCCCTCAAGTCCTTCTCAGCAGGGCTACTACCCAGCCAGCCAGGCCTCAGCTTGTGTTGTTGCAAGGGTTTCACCCTTCCCATGAGAAAAACTTCGCAATTTTGTTGGTTGAATTTCAGCAGGTGTATGGTGGCCCACTCCTTCACATCAACTAGGTCACTCCGAAAATGGCAGTCTTGTCCTCATGTATCTACTGGCACCTCCCCTGTCCTACTTTGTTGTCCTATGCAAGCAACTATTAAATGCCATTCACTCTTATGAAGCTGAATATAATCTAATTAAGTTTTTTTTCTTTCCTGTAAACTACTAAAACCACCTCGGAATTAGTAGTGATTGCAAGGTCATGAAGTCCTTGTACTTCATAAAAGGAATACCATCAAAGGGATAATAAAAGTTTTGTAAAATGGCACCACAACTTAGTATCAACATTTTCTTCCATCACAGTTCAGCTAAAAACCTCACTGTTCTGCACCCAAGTCTTCTCCCAAAAAGACACGGTAGAAAGAACACAAACTGTACCATTTAAATGACACTTAACTACAACATAGATTGGCTGGATGTCCTCACACATGCAATACATTCACCTGAATTCTTCGAGGAATTGTGCCTTCTTAATGTTACACCAATATTCAATCTTCAAGATATATTATCAGAATGCGTATTCCAAACCAGAATTAGGAATGTCATAAAGTTGCAAACAGAATGAATTTTTCAATTAAATGACTGCAGAAAACACAACTGAGAGGATAACATAACATCTCATCAGGGAATGAAAGAGGTTATTCAGCCTGTCCAAGTTCATCCATTCTTAGTACTCTGCTCCCATATGGAAGGCATCTCATTTTTCTCATATGACCCCTGTGTTTTTGCCTGAGCAACTATGCCTGACAGCCTGTTTCACACATTTATCAATGCATGAAAAAAAATGCTCCTTACACCTATTCTGAATTCAATTATTTTTCTTAAATCACCACTGTTTTCCTGTCATTCATCTTATTCTGAGAATAAGCCAAAACTGAATCATAGTTATTTACATTTCAGTGTCTTTACATTTAAATTTCTCTTAGTTATTCTGTGTTCCTCACACAGAGGTTCCTAATCTTAGTTTATCCATATTTAGCAGCATTTTATTGCTGGCTTTAATAATTAAGTTGATATTTTTGATACTGTATTTTCTTACTCCTGCAGTATGAGTTTTCTGCAAGGTAATTAATATTATTTTTTACCCTAACATTCTTACTTCACATAAGAAAATCACACACAGCTACTAAAACTTCCACTAAGTGTGGATGCAAGGGAATAGCTGCACAACTGATGCGAAACTGGAATTTCATAAATTTCCATTACTATAATTTAGTTTATTTCTGCCCCAAAATATGTGGAAATGCTAGTCTGTTTTATATGCTTGCACACTTTTAGTACATTTAGAACATTTTAAAACACTTCTGAAAAAAAATTATACTGATTCCACAGATCTCTCTCTTTTTGGCTTCATTTCTGTAGCTGTTGTCCTAATAGAATTCTCTTGTCCAGGACATTTTTCAGCTTTACATTCCTGGATGGTCATTGGAGATGTCTACCTATTTCAGGTAAGAGTTTCCTTATGCATGAGTGTGCCTTTCCATATGGCTAATCGGCACATAACTTACTGGGAAGTGCTGTAAACTTCTTCCTTATTATAGCAAAGACAGATAAAAAGAAGAACAATGCTCCTCTGAGACCCGATTTCCTACCAGTACTGCGTTCAAGATGCTACCCTATGTACAAGAATGAGAGCAGAAGTGTTATTTTACCTTTGATAAAATGTATCTGTGGAATTTTTAGATTCAGTTAATAAATACTCCCAGACAATTGAATGCATCCTCTATTGATCATTGCCTACTAAAATTGTGTTTCTTAATAACTGTAAAATAATATTACTCACACGTTGATTTCTTCTATGTTTTTCTGCTGTATGCAGCATAAAATATCCTGTGATGTCTGGTTTATAATTTTTGTGAGAGCTGACACTCAACAAATTTGCTTTTTTTATTTGCTTTCTGCTGTATTATATGCATGAACTATGCATTCAAAGGTGATTTAATAATTTTAAAGTGCAAATGTAGCACTTTCAACACACTTTCACACCTCAGCTCTGATTAAAAGCCAGAGGAACTTTTGGAGTAACTAGATTAATTAAGAAGTTTGACTCTCTAGAGCTATTGGTATGTATTTATACCAGAGAAGTGAGTTACAGTGCCTTTCACGCATTGGGTTAAATTTCAGATTCTAAAACAAGAGACAGATGTTCAGTCTTTTCAATTTTAAAATTCTCCTCAAGCCTCAGAAGAAGCACTTTTAAGTGTTAACTTGGGAAAACATTAGAAAACCTTTTGAAGCAGAGAAAATCCTCTTCCCTCTATTTTTGCAAGGATTGACTCTTGTTGAAAAAGAACTTCAAATTTACCCCAAGGACTTACAGGGGAAAGAATAAAAACTTTTTTTAAAAAAAAAAAACCTCCACTGTTTACTGGTTTTTATCCTCTGCTTCAATAATTCCCATGGTTGCTCATATACATGCTTTAATATTTCAGAAACATTTTCAAGGGCAACTATCCAATGTTAAGAGATTCTGCATTGTAGCCACTTTTCTGACAGGTTGGCTAGTTAGGTTAAGGGTCCTCTTATTTACATTTGCTCTTGAGCTTTAGTACCTCAGATATTCTGCTTCCACAGCTGGAGTCACTAAATCTAACACACACAACATTTCAGCAATCTTTTAATTCAAATAGTCATTTAACACACAAAAATCCCCTTTGAAAAATCGTATTTTGTACAATATGAACAGAATAACAAAAACACAACTATGAAATACCATTTAAATCTTAAATATAAAAGCTAAGTCAGAAGAGAGTTGAATCTACTGCAATGAACCAGATTTGCTCATATTTTCCTTGCTCAATTGTTTCCTTGCTTAAATGACAGGAACTATATGTTTTTAAGGGAAAAGGGAAAGATATTTAAATTGGAGAAAAAAAAAAGAAAACACAAGACTCTGAAAAGCATAGTAGTTTCTGTCCAGTATCACTAGTTGAATTTAACCCCCAAAGATGAATCATTCTTAAATTTAAAATACTCATGTTCTTCTAGCATAATCAGTTCTTAGTTACCTATTAAAGGCTAAATCTGCCAAACTATGAAACCTGCTGATAGAAAAGGCAGGGTGACTGATCCATTAAAAAATAGACCCAGAATAAAGGAGGCCATTTTTCTCTCTTTTTGCTCTCTACCATCAGCCTGAACAAAGTCTTTCTTTGCAGACTGAGAGAGAATTAAAAAAGAAAGTATTGTTGATCACTCTAAGAAACAGGAATAAGACAAATGAATCTAGCTCATTCACTCTAGGGAAAAGTAATATTCATGTATAAGCAAAAGAGACTGATCATATTCATTCTGATTGTTTCTATAGGTGTACAAAGCCCCCCTTCACCTCAATGCCTCTACAAAAAAGGTTCATTACATAAAATGTGGTGAATAAACTCTAATGTCAACCACAGATTTACAGCATGGAGTTCAACAGTTTGACACGGCCTCTAATACTTCAAAAAATATTTCCTTAGAGGATTATCTGAAAATGTTCATGTCTAGTTTTTGTCATCAAAAATTTTCTAAGACTGGTGCCATCCTTTTAAATTTTGTTTTTTCTGTTGGTGGATACACTGGAGAAAATACTGTTTCATAAGACTGATGCAAAGTAATATCTTACTAACACATGATTCAACACAAATTTCTTGATGTAGTACGTGAAAAGGAGGTTCCAGATAACACCTAATTTATCACCCAGTCAAAATCATTGTAAACCTGACCTGTTATCTGCAAATGTGGAGAGCTTTTGGTATTGAAGATGTTCCTTTTCCAGTTCCCACTGTCTCTTAAAGAACCACACAGATATTTCCTGTCAAAACCATTTCACCAGATTTGATGCTAGAAGGACACAGTCCTTCAATCAATCCTGATTGCCTGAAAGATCAACCTTGTGATTTTCCGGAGCAGCAGAACTTTGCTCTGATTCAGTGACTTTTTCTCATTTTCATCTCAGCCTTTGTTTCGTCATATTTTCACCTCCATTTCCTAGATTCTTGAGTATATAAAAAATCCAAAGACCTTTCTCTGCAAAAAAACAAGATTTAGAACCATAGAAGGATGTGGATTTCTTTGATTCTTTCAGTTTTCTTTTCTGAGCTCTCGGGAACAAGCCATTATCGAAATGTTATGTATTGTTTCAGTCCTGGGAGAAAAATACAATACATAATTCACTTGTTCTTGCACCTCACAAGCAGGTTTTCTGACCTCTTAGCAGATTCTTTTCAATCAAAATACATCTTACAGAAGTGCCTGTGTTCTCTTCACCACTATGATTACAGGTGATTGACATGCAATAGCTTTTTTCGTGCGTTAACATTCAGTTCAGGGCTTCACAGCTTCCTGGGTGAGAAAGACTGAACTATGGCCTATTGTTGACTTTTGTCAGTTTACATACCGTAAGCTATACAGTCCATCTAATATGAATCATTAAAAACTGAGAGCATCAGAACTAAGTTCAGTAAGTCTCTTACAAAATGTGAAAGCTCAGATCATAGTCTAGACTACATGAATTTATGGATCTCTGATTTAACTCATGTCAACATCTGCCTTGTATCCTGCATCAAAGTTATCTTTGTTTTCTTGTTTCCTAATACATGGAACTATAACACAGGCTGAGTATTCATTTTTTCCCCCATGCTCAGTTATCATAATTTTATAAAATAGTAAAAGTGTATATAGATAGACAAGTAGGTTTAGGCCATAGAAGACAGCTTTCCAGGAAAAAAACCTGAACTGATGAGTTGTAGAGAAAAAGTGAGCAATGCAGAACTGGACAACAGCGGAGAAATCTTGAAACCATGTAACCACAAAGGCCCAGAATAATAAAGCACATTTACACAAGTAATTTCTATTTTCAGTTTAAGCATCGGTCTTATTGATCCTCTGTCTCTGATGCACAACGAAACAAACCTTGACTGTGTTTCCTACTCCCAGGTTAACTACTTAATCCCTAATTTTAATTTTCTTTTCCTGCTTCTCTTCTGTTTTCTATTGATCAGATTCTTCTCACTGCTCACACATACTTTTGCACAGATTCAATTTGAAAAACCTTTTGCCTCCCTTCAGATACAGTACATTTTCATCTCTGTACCTTTATATGGATGAAAATATACTTTAAAAACTCAAGTAAAGAACAGCATCTCTGATATCATTGATTGTGCATTTCATGAATGTTCAGTATACTTGAAGATTTTATTGTTGTAGTATTTAGGGAACAAATAGAAATTCATAAGAGCATACAAATCTGCATTTATTAAAAAATGCATCCCTTTCAGTCCTACCTCATGGAGAGTTAATTGAAACACTTGCTGGAAACTGGGTCATTTAAACACAGAATTGCTGTTAAACTACATATTAAATTAAAAAGTTGACAGTTGGGGAAACTACACATGGAGATTTTCCTCACTGACACAGTAAGTTCTAAAAAGTACTTTATGGGTCTGGAAGGCAAATCTGCTGTCATTCTGCATTTATCAAGGTCACTTTGCAAATGAACTTCCATTTATAGCCTGTTGTGGTGAGTTGACCCTCCTCCTGCTCCTTCTTCACTGTCCTTGGTGTCTGCAGAGTTGTTTCCCTCATATTCGCACTCCTCTCTCCCAGCTGCTGTTGTGCAGGTTTTTTCAAGCTTCTTAAATATGTTATCACAGAGGTGATACCACCATCACTGACTGACTCAGCCTTGGCCAGTGGTGGGTTCGTCTTGGAGCTGGCTGGCACTGGCTCCATAGGACATAGGGGAATCTTCTAGCAGCTCCTCACAGAAGACACCCCTGTAGCCCCACTACTACCAAAACCTTGCCACACAAACCAAATACATCTATATATTGTCTTATGTACAAGCTACTACATTTTGAGGATGGGCCTACTATAACATTTGCTCTTTACAAAGTGTATTGCTGCTACTTTGAAATTTTGCAAACGTATGCAGACCTGTCTGTGTGTTAGATTTTAGAGCAGATTAAATATCATATCATAACTAGATTAGATTTTAATATAGATTGTATTTTCTACAACTCTACTGTTTTATTTCTGTTTGGGGTAAATAGAAAAAAATTGTAAACTCTATATTATTTCCCTTACGTAAAGTCTAGAAAGATCTCATACTGGAAATACTTGAGCCTCCTACTTCTGTAGAGATGGCCTGTGAAAAGTTACAAGATCGGAGTCAGAACTGGCCACAATGGAAACTAACACTCCTAAACTGGTTTTTAGTTTCATTTGGGAAAAAAACCCACTTTCTTCCTCTCTTTTTTCTGGTACAGTAGGGATTGGTTTTGTCTGCTTGTTTGGCTGACTCATTGCTTGGTTGGTTTGGTTTTGATTTCACTTGTCTTGGTTTAGCTCAGACAGTTAAGTGAATAGCTGGCTATCCACCTGTAATGGGAGCAGTCTGCAGAAACCCAAAGGACCAGCTGCTTGGTAGACTTGCTACTTTTCCTTCCCATCTACTACTTGCCATAGGGTATAAATATCAATGGACCTTTAATCTGATCCAGTATAGGATTTTTATGTGCTGTAAGTTATTGAATGCCCATTCTGTTACATTTACTTACAGTATCTTTTGAAAAATTATATTACATGCACATATGTAATTCTTCCCATTCAGCTGATGAAATATGTAGCTATAAATCAAAAAAAAAAAAAAAAAAAAAATCAGAAGAATCAGTATGATCCCAATTTTTTATATTATGTACAAGACAGACAGACATAAATCATCAGCCAGTTGCCAAAAGCAGATGTTTCAGAGCCAGTTCAGCCAGCAGCAGAGCAGTAGATCTCAGTGTATGGGGGGTCTCCTGATGTTTTCCTGAGACAGGGAAATGCCGGGGAGCAGAGCGACCTGCCACGAACTGGCAGATCTCATGAGAGGCCTGGGCGAAGCCAGGGCAACAGCAATCACACCCACGCCCCTAAAAGAAGGGGCTCCCTTTGGGAATGCACAGAGCAAGTGAAGAGCCTGTCCTGCCAGACAGGGTGCAGTGTGGGAAGGACATGCACGAAGAGCACGCACGAAGGGCACTGAAAGCTCTGCCAGCTCTCACCAGGGAGGGATTGTTCCCACCCGGCAGAAAGCCATGGCCTCTCTAAGGTCTGCACCAACCGTGACTGATGCAGCTGCCCAGACAGAGCTCCAGTGGAAGCATACAGACACCCTGGCATCAGACTGAAGGGTGTGCCCGGCTCTGACACCGGTACAGGACAGCAGCAGTGGGCACACCTGTGGGAGGTGTGCCCAGGTGAAGGAACTCCTCTACTTTGTGACAGCTCTGGGAAGAGGTGAGTAGGCTGAGTACAAAGGAGTGTGAGAGAGATCAACCACTGGAACCACATCCTGCCTAGCCTGCAGCAGACTCAACAGGCAGACAGATTCTCTTGAGAGTTTCAAAGCGCTGGGATGTGTTCCTGTGTAACCTGGCCTAGGTAAACCTGCTCTGGCAGGGGGGTTAGACCAGATGATCTCCAGAGGTCCCTTCCAACCCCTACCATTCTGTGATCTCCTGATTCAGGTTCAATAGATATTGACTAATTAGAGTGTATCTTCATCAGCAATATGATGCCTTTCACTGTCCAGGATTTTAAGCTTCTTGGAGTCAGTGGAAGTGCAGTGAGTTGAGCATTTCTCTTGAAATATTTGAGACAAAGTTAAGAACAGAAGTTTGAAACTCTACAAATGTATTTTTGAAACACGAAAAAAGGAAGCATTTAGGATTCTATGCAGTTGGGAAGACTACATTAGTCCTTTGCTTTTAAAGCTTGTTCTATTTAAAAAAGGAAAAAATGGTTGTGGTTTTTATAAAGAAAAAGCTATTCATAGCAATGAGCTTGTAAGCAAAATGTCTTTTTCTTCTGCTGTATGAAACAATTTATTGTAATATGAGAAGCACTAACGGTTTGATGCATACACAAATGTAGGCTTCTGTTAGCAAGCACCAATATGCAGAAAAAGGTTGCTCAGTTGCACGGTGTAGTTTCTATTACAAGAGACTCTTTTCCAACAACCAGCTGTCTTGTAGTCATGACATTTCACTGTGAATTTAGAAAAGAGAGATTTCAAGTCTATCACATAAACATCAACATGTTCATGTAACAAGAATCTCTCTCCAACAGAGACATCTACCCAAGAACGGCCGCCTGCTGATGATGAGAGCATTTACACATATTCGTGACAGTTCAAGGTACAGGAACATCAGGTAAGGCATGTTTCTATCAGACTATTCAGGATTTTTTTACGTTCCTCTTTTTCTAAGTGTTACTACTCTATACTTCGAATATGTTTTGAAAAGTTTGGTTTTGCTTCAGTGCAAAATCGAAGAAAGAATCTGAAATCTCTGAAGTTACAATAGCACACGAAAATATTTCTCCCCAGGACTCTGTGGGAGACTGCCATTCAGCAAAAACATGAATTGCTGAAATCCTTGTCAGTAGAAACATCATTTTTTAATAAAGGCACTCATAGCTTCCTCTTTTTAAAGCTAGTCCAGTCTCCAACGTGACAGCCAATAAGATTGCTATAAATAAAAGACTGTGTTGTTTATGGAATATGACATCAATTTGTCACTTATAATTGTAGCAATAATTTTTAAAAGTCAATTATTTCAAACTTTTTGTTTCTAAATATTCTTAATTTAAATAAATAGCTTTAAATGAGTAACATAATTTAAATGCTAAGCATTTTATATTGGATCAAAACTAAAACAATCATTCTTGCACCCTGTACACATCACTTACTTCTAAGAATTCACCTCCACTGAGACATTGATTTTACTACATTCATTCAAAATGTCAATAGATATAACAGATATTTGACAATTATAGAAGAACATAAAGGATGTTCTAAATTCAGTTTGTGAAGACAAATGCCAGCATCTCAGAAAGACAAGAATGTCTTTATCTTAGTTTCTACTAAGAAGAATACTTTCCTTCTGCTGTCAGGTTCCAACACTTTCTTGAAATTCCATTTAGTGTACAAGACTGTAAACAATAATAGGAGCTCATTAAAATGACACTCTCCTCCCTCACAACAGTTGTTTTCAATATGAATTTAATTGGCTGAATGACAGACATGACAAACACTAGAATCAAAAGATACATGAAAACCAGAGACAGGAAATTTCAACCAGTATGACAGTCAAACAACTGAGCTGCAATTTGGTTTAATTATCTCATTGTAAAATAGCCTCACCACCTTACTTTTCTTTACAAAAAATGTTTTTTAAAAAAACAAAAAAATTGTGTAAAATATGCAGGAACATGTTAATTCCTCAGCAAACCTGAAAGTTTTGGTTTTCAAGAAACAGTATAGAAGAAACTGGAAGATATCATCCTTTTGTTCTTATGGACTCTGCAGAATATGAATGCACACACTCATGAACGAAGATAAGACCCATAGAAATGTATGATAGATAGGACTATAGTGCTGTAAGTGGAGGATATAAGCATCATGCTAGTATCCCATATGCATATTCCTTTCTTTGTCCTTCAACACTGAGGCTGCCAACATTTGCATCAGAGACCTGAAATAGCAGATGCCATCCAAAGACCAGTAAGGGTACTTCCATTTATGTCACCTAATCTCTGCTCCAGAGATGGTTTTAACACATCTGCTAGCATATATGCAGCTCACATGCATAAGCTAGAAATCTTATATAGTGACACAAAGAACAGGAAAGCCTTATAGATCTTTAATGTTTTGGAATTACCATCAGATAGGGGAGATGCATGTCACAGGGCAAAGCCCCAGGTACGCGAGTCCTCTACTACATCTGTCCAGTTCTGACTCACTAAACTAATCCAGTATAAACTATAAAAATGACTAAGCAACAGATTAACTTTGTTATGTAACTGTTGCTAAGTTCTCACTTCTGTACCACATTTGGAGCAGGAGATCAGAACATGTTAGAAATCATTATGAAAACCATTTACTGACCTTTGGTATGGAAAATGTAAAAAAGACTAGCCTGGTGTCATACCACCATCCAAGCCATTGCCAGCTTCTGCCAACAGTCCACCTCAGGAAGCAACCCATAGTTAAAAAAACCTGCCCTCTTGCCATGTCGAAGATTCTGCAGAAAGCTGAGCCAGAGGTGCAAGCACTACGCATAGGGGCCAGGCAACCAGCCTTGAGTACACTGAGCAGCTATAGTGAAATGTCACGTTTCCTGGGCCCATAGAGCTGGTCAACCTGCACTAGAGGGGCTAAGGCCCTGGTCTGTGTGAGGCTACAGTGCAATTCCCATAGAAGTCATAGAAAAATCATAATCCACCCCCTATATCCATTTTCCTAGTAGGAAAATTTTAAATTACCCATCACTTAGTGCTTGTTCTTGCACCTTCCCTACCGAGAAGGTCTCCTGTGACACACAATTATTCTTATTTTCTTTTAGCTTTTAGAATTTCCGATCTGCAAAATAATAAACCAATAAAAGATACAGGAAATGAGCATGGTGAGATACTAGGAGAGGTTGAGCTTTTCTCTAATGAGACAGAAGGTAGGAACAGCAAAGAAGAGGTAAAATTTCTGAGCCAAGAAGCTTGCTTCAGGAATTATCACTTGGCCAAGCACAGAAGGAAGTTACATATTGTGCTGCTAACTCTCTTCTTCCACAGGCCAATGCCAAACTCAGCAACATCCCCTCAGCATACTTTCATCTTTTCTTCATCTGCTACCTTCTCCACCTCAAAGCCACCACAAGAGCCAAGGGGGAACACACACTGAGACACAGCTCAGTAAGCTGCCTCCAACAGGAAGCTCCTCTGACTGGCCCCAACAAGAAGTCTCTTCTGACAGGAACTCTTTCCAAACTGATCAGTTCCTGATTGATATAGTTCTGGCCTCGCCCACCACCCCAACCATGATCACCCAGGGGAAAGCAGGGCCTCACAGGTCAACTCCTACTTGGGGCCCACAGCCCAGGCCCCAGTACTTCACTTATTCACCTCACAGTCTTGTATCTTTCCTGTCACTAACTCATAGCTCATTATTTTTAGAACATGCAATGAGTTTACCATGTTAATTAATCCATTTTAACAAGTTGGTGCAACTATAAGTTACGTTATGAACTACACATTTCAACCGCTTGACAAAAGTCAATATAAATTTAAATAATCTAATTGTCAAATTCAGATAAGTCAACCCTTTAAAATCACAGAATATCTTTAGGCTGAGTTTAGCAAGATTATCTTTTGTCTCTAGTTAACTGCACTTTGACATTATGAACTGCTCTTTAGGAAATCAGAGCCAGCAGAAGATGACCATGTTATTAAAAAACACATAGAGAGGACACCACAAAAAGAAAGCTGAGTGTGGTAATTATTCCAGTCAATTAATTGGTAAAAAAATCAGGCACTTTTATCATCTATTTGAATTTTCTTTATTCTATCAGCCATTATATACTTTAAAACAGAAGACAGTTGGCAGAATGCACCATGTTCTATGTCTTTCTTTTCATGGAAGTCAAGCATGTTATGACTCTAAGGTCACAAAGTTAATGTTCTATTGAGTGCTTAAAAGCATGCAATTCTGGTTTAGAAATTATTTGCTGTATCAGCATAAAGTTCTTTGGTCAAAGTTAGAGGATAAAAGCATATCTTAAAATGAGGAAAATATTTAGTATTGCTCTTTATTTCACACTTGAGTTTAATTCTGACTATGAAGTTGATTAACACATAAGTAAGCACTCAGTTTTTGAAGATTAAATTAACTATTTCTGAGGTATTCTATTTCTTACCAATTATTTACTTCCCTTTATCTCTTCATCCCAGTAATTCTATTATTAGAAGATGTAATATGAACAAATGTGTATTTTAAAGATTGTTCTCATTTTGATAAAAAATAATCCAACATAGGTACCATTTATTTTTAATCACCACAGTGCTGAAGAATAAGCTGGGAACTGTATCCTATTTGTTGAGCACTGTAGAAAATTCACACTCCTTAAGAAGCTTATACAGCTTTTATATTTCTAAGTGGCTTTTTTATACTTTTACCACTATCTGGCTTCTCAAAGTCTCTGGAATACTTTCTGGTTTCAGTGTATTTGCAAAAACCTGAAATAACTTATATCCTTTCTGTTTTACTATAGTTTTATGTAGAATAACAAACAGCATTTAAACATTACCCTTTTTAAAAAAAATGTATTCTTATGTCTAATAATTTTTAATCATGTTATTTAATACTAATACTTGTTCATTATTTATACGTTTCAGAGTATATGCATAATATCCATGTTATTATATATGTATTATATCTAAATTATGCTCAGGCATATTACACTATGTTGTAGGACATACACTTATACATGACAAACTATTTTAAACATTGATTACATTTCTATATTTTTCCAAACCATTTCATAACATGCCCATAAACAGCTACTTTAGCAAATATTTTGTCCTTGTTCCTTAATTGCCTTTGCTCCTTAATTCTAACTAGCGTGTGGAAGGTTTTTTATTTGTAAGCAGTCTGAATTTTTAAATTAGCCACTTTTAATTCTAAAAAAAAAATTTGTTTCAAACATATTGCCATTTCTAAAAGAGTATTTCATATAGCTACAATTTGAAGTTACTCCTTGTGCATTAATGAAAACTTGGATTTTAATGAAATCAATCTGCATCACTGTTCATAATAGCTATTACATTTTGTACCAGATTTGTCCTTTTGCTTGACTTTCTCACACTTTCCTCCTAATTGTTTCTTTGTACTTTCAAATGTTTTAGTAATAATTGTCAGTACTGAAATTCCAGCAAAGAGTTGTATATTTGAGGG
This sequence comes from Brachypteracias leptosomus, assembly GCA_013401335.1. Taxonomy (NCBI): domain Eukaryota; kingdom Metazoa; phylum Chordata; class Aves; order Coraciiformes; family Brachypteraciidae; genus Brachypteracias; species Brachypteracias leptosomus. The sequence continues at coordinate 49,112 of VYZX01010553.1, forward strand.
ACCAGATCAAAACTAATTCTTGGTCTCACTACACAGATAAATGTGAAGAGAACATTAAATCAAATGTGCTCAGCCACTGAAAAGCCAAAGCTATTAAATTGCATACAGCAATAAAACAGTTGAAACACAGCAAATTGTAGTTGTTATGGTTACTAGTTCTTCCTTTGAAATGCTTTAATATTAAAGCTAGACCAAAACTAAAGTGTAAATATAGATTAATGTGCAATAAGGCCCTCATCCTTTAAAGTGCTACTGAATGACCTCTGTACCTATCAACTTCAATGAATAATAAATGTATACGACATTTACACAGGACAAGGTCCTAGACTATTTACATTATAGTTGTGCTTCATTTATGCATGCTCAGTAGCCTCCACTTATATAGAGGCAGAGTTGATTATGCTAAATAGAAGAATCAGTTAAAATTGACCTTTTATGGTAGATAGTTTCCATAATTGTTGTTGTTGCCATTTTGATGAAGTATGTAGATGTAACTAAAACTCTAGTTTATTGCAGTAGCTGATAGAAAATTGACACTCAATTTATGGAGGAATACCAGATATAGAGTGGAGTAGAATAACAGCAATGATTAAAGAGATGAAAAGAAGTCTCATATGAAAGGAAAATGAAAAACCTGTGACCTTTTTTTAAAAATCTTATAAAGGACAACATTAAGAGGATACACAACAAAGAAAGTACAGTATAGAAACAGTAATGTGCAGAACATTCTATTCATATCTCCTAAAAAACAAAAATTGAAGTGTTAAGGGGGAACACAGTTAAATTATTCAAGTCTTATGCCAGCTTTTACTTACTGTAGCTCAAGATGGGGTCTTAATAGGCTTGATTTACCCTAGATATTTTAGATATTCTCACATGCAACCATGAAGCTTTTTACATCAATCAATATCATAATCGGGATACAGGGTTATAGGGACTGCTTCACTTCTCCACACCAGGCCATTTGTATCAGTTTAGAATGTTTTCAGAAAAAGGTTCAGTATTAATTCTTGTCAAGTCTTCTACCCCCTGCCCTGAGAACTACATTCTCTAAGCAGTTCTAGGTAAGAGGTATTTCTGTTAACAATTCATAACATACTAGCTATTATTAAGAGAATGGCTAACAATCAACTAATTTCCAAATTTAGCTTTACAAATCCTATAAGCTTATGAGAGATTCCAAGAAAATTAGAGTTTCAGTTTATTTGAATATATAAAGATGCATACACATCTAAGGCAGTGTATTTAATCTCTTTATTTTGAGAAAAAAAATAAAGTAAATTAAAAAAACCCACAAAAAATACATAAGCCTCTAGAAAAGAAATCATGGAAGAGAAGTCTGTGAGTAATTAATCCCATCAGTTACACATGCAAGGACTCACGGCTTAAAAATCTGCCACACGCAGAAAATTGTGAAAGAATGTAGGAAAAGCATCACTGGAAGCTTTTGGAAGTATTATTTTTATATTCTTCTCTAAGGAGCCAGACAGGGTGCTGGGCTAGGCAAGCATATAGTCTAAACCAGCATGACCACTGAAATGTTTTCATGTTTTATCTTACGACCTTCACTTCTCTGGCTGTCTGGCTGTAAGTTGCTTATTTGATGAATTGTCTTCCCCCACTCACTTGTTATTGAGTTCTCGTAACATAAGAATTTGATAGGCTAGCAGTTTCAAAATGGTAAAAAATTTGGGTTTAGCATATCTGTTGCATTTTCAACTCCTAGAAATTCAAATTTAGATGTAGTGATTTGGGCCTCTTCATGGTTTAGGGTACCAGAAAAATCAGGGTGTTACCTTAGTGCCTAGCACGAAAGTCAGATACCTAATTCCTACAGCAAAAGGAATTGCTATAGGAATTATATATCAGTACAAGCAGAACATGGACATACTCTAGGAAATTCAGCAAAGAGCTCTGAAAAATATCAGGGGGTTGGAGTATCGACATATGAGAAGAGGCTGAGAGACAGCTGGGACTATTTAACCTGGGAAGACTCAAGGGAGACCTAATCAAAGTGTATAAGTAACCAAAGAAAGGCTATAAAGAAAACTGAGCCAGGCTATACTCAGTAGTATGCAGGGAAAAAAGAAAAGGTACAGACTGAAACATAAAGAATTACACTTAACTGTAAGAAAAAGCTCATCTACTGTGAGGGTGAGTGAACACTGGCACGAGTTGCCAAGAGAGGCTGTGGACCCTCTATCCTTGGAGATATTCAAAAAACATCTGGACGTGGTCCCAGGCAACTGGCTCTAGGTGGATCTGCTTGAGCAAGACAGGGTTGGACTAGTCAGTCTCCAGAGATCCCTTCCAACATCAGTCATTCTGTGATTCACTTAGCCAAGGCTCAGAGGAATTGTGATACCCATAGCAAATGCCTGACTATAGAATCACAAAAGGCAGTAAGTGCACTAAAGAAAGCAATTCAGTGATTCTATAATATGAAAAGAAAGCTAAACCTCACTGGCAATTCTGAAAGCTAAAGCGCAGTATGTCAAGGATGAAAACTGGTGCAAACAAATGTTATCATTTTCTGTAATATAAACTTCCCAGTATCTTTCATAACAGCAACCTAACATCGTGTCTTATATCTGATATAATCTGAAATAGTTTTACTTACCAAAGAATTTTGCTTTTTTTGCACAGCCAGTTAGAATTTATATATACGTGTATATACACGTGAATACCAAAATAAGCATGAAGACCTTTAAGCTGTGCAGCATAAATAAACCAATGTTTGAAAGTTGTTGTTGGCTATTTACTAAGGTAGATTCCCATGCCATAATTTTCTTGTTCAGTGGGGGGAAAAGAAAAAGAAAACCTGCATGTCAGCTGAGCCTTCTAAACTTCAATGGAATGCCACAGGAGCTCTGAGTATGGCACAACTAGTGCACCAGTTGTGTAATTTTCCATTTGGATAAAGTATTCTGCATTTTTTTATATACGTATAATAGGAACAGACAGTGATTTAGTGGATTATGGTATCTTTATGTCAGAAAAGTACTGCAAAATTATTTTAGCTTGTGGAAATTTTATCTTTAATTAACATTCATTCTGTTTGCTGCAAGATAAACTTGACCTTGATTTTCATTCACAACAACGTTAAGTTTTCTGGGCTTTTTTTTGGTTTGTTCTGTAGTTACTTTTTTGTGTTTTCATCAAAGACACTTTCTTTTTAACAGATCCGTAGGGAATTTGCTTGTATTTATGGCTATATGATAGTAAAAAATTGAAGATTAACAATCTTTGATTAGTGTGCTTTTTCATCAATATAATTGCTTTTTGTGAAAGAAAAAAAAATACAAGAAAAACTTGGGAGCTGGTTATAAATACTCTGATTACACTTTGTTTAGGGATTTCAGAAGTGGCCACTGCCTCTAGCAGCTTTGGTGTCCAGCCTGGAGACCCAGAGATCTCCAGTCTAGGTCAATGGACACAGCTGCTGCTTTCTCATTTGCAAGTTCAATCAGCAGTGACACTGAGCGTGTACCCCAAGTATGCACGCACAGGACACCAATACGGCCAGCTACACAGGCTGCCACAGCCAAGGCACTGCCTTCAACATCGCCTACGTGCAAGACTGACAGGAACACAAGCACAGACAGCTAAGTGCCCTTCTCTTCAGCTGGTAAAGACTGAAGCTGGCTACTGACAATGCACACTCAACACTCTCTTGATTTACACACACATGCACTTTAGAAAACCCCTCAAATACCAGCAAGACCCCTCTGTACGTCCAACATCCCTGACCAGTTCCCTGGCCCCCTTACCCTTCCCACTGGTACCCTACTCATTGGCTGGTCCAGCTTGGGGCTCACTAGCAAGCAGATGCATGCACTCGCTCATCTTACATGTACTGTACACTCTGGCTTCCCCACTGAAGTACCAGCCTGGGCCCTTTCTGCACCTGATAAACCTGCCCAGACCCACAGCTTCTTACTTATCAGCTGATGTAGTTTTTGCTTATTATTATTATTATTTTTGTTTGTGCCAAATACTTTATATCATTTAACTATTTTCATTTAAACAGTACTAAATCCTACTTCATTATCCAAGCCTGTCAACACTAAACCAGTCCATGTAAGAACACAGTTGCTCAGTTATGTACATTCTACTACCTTCCACTAAATCTCAAGCTTTTACTTTTTAATCCATAACCTTCATTACCTTAGAGCCCATAGCTCTAACAATATTTTGAAACTTGGTTGAAACACACTGTCTTACCTGTAACATTTAAAAACCAGTAATAACTAATCTTTTCCAGATAATAAAGGCTTCAGATGCAATGCAGTGACACCTGGTCATTTAGTATATGCTTGAGAAAGAAAAGGAAAAATGAAACATTATTGACAAACATGTTGTCAGCAGATAAGGAAAAAAAAGTATCTGTTAAATAGCTGCATATAATTTTTCATCTAGTTCAATACTGAAGTGGAGGAAAAGTTACTCACCTAAAAGTGGGAGTGAAGAAAACAAAATATAGTACAAAGCAGTTATGTTTCTGTACCCTTAAGACACTGTTCTAACCACGCAGCTGTTTCTAGGCTGGTGCACTGTATTATGTCAGTGTTGGAATGATTCTGAACACTTAGGAAAAGAAACAACAATGATGTGGCAAGGACCAATGGCCACTTAACAATAATACCTATATTTCACTAGTGTCCACACTTTTAAAGCAATAGTTTCAGTATTTACAACCCCTGTATAAAAAGAAAGGTAATAAAGTTGACCAGTGATTCTAGTATGCCTTAATTTTTTTCTAGATATATTTGACAAGTGTTTCCATGTGTATTTTACTCTTTATATTTTCACAGTGTTATACAAAAATTACCTACTTAATTCTCCCAAGTGTTAAAGTTGGAGAAAGTAAGTCTGAGAATAAAACAACTTCTTGACTAATGAATTAAAGACTTAACCACAATAAAAATCGGGGGTTTTTTAATAGTTTCTAATCTCATGCATTAAACACCCCATGAGTCCTATGCCAACCAATGGTAAGAGAATCAGGACAACTTTGTGGTTTGCTCAGTCTTTACTTCCCACAACCTTTGCAATGAACACTGCAGCTATAAGCACTACATTTGCATATCGTAGACTTCACTTATGAAGACAGTCTCTTATGTGAATCCCTTTACAAGCTCACATCTATTTTGCTCACAGATGTTATAGTACTAAGATAGACATAAGAACTGTATTACAGTGATTTATTACAGAAAGCATGCTTTAAGATATATTTATGGGTATATGAAAGATTACCAAGGGAGCTTAAAATCGCTTCCCATTCAGTTTCTTAATAGTTTGAAACTCAGAGACCTCTCGTCTCTTTTCCCATGTCAGGTTTCCAGTGCTAAAAGAAACAAATAGAAAACACCTTAATAATTCAAAATGACATCCTGGAATTTTATATGGAGAGTAAACAAGGACAACTTCCCTAAGCTTTCCACAGGTATTAAGATTCTTTCTTGATGTTCTACTCTAGAGCGTTCAAAGTATTTGCTTTTCCATTTCTCTCACAGAAACAAAAACCAAATGAACCAAAAAACCTCCACCTTTCCCAATGTTTAAGCTGAGCAAAATATAGCCTGTAAAAAGACATCAGATTAGCATTGCTTATGTTCACTATCATCTTAATAAGTATGTACTATCATTCTGTTGCTTAATTCTGCAATCACAGTCTTAATTTTAAACAGAAAAATAAAGTTATTGAAACAAACCTGAAAGCTGAAGTATGTACAGGACTAACATCAGTCTTGTATGGTCAGAACCCTAAATTCTCTAACATCCTAAGATGTCCTGATCTTCAACATATGGCTTTTTCAGTCTTTGGAGCTTCTAGTAAATAAAGATTATTTTTCACAAACCTAAGCAAAGGATCAAAGGTTTTCTACAGAGCAAATATAAATATTAGAGAACTTGCAAATGAGGGTGTTACTAGTGTGTTGTGATCCAATAACCAAACTAAGAACAAATCAGAAAAGATGCACTACTGACATCCCTCAAGAAGTGGACATGTGATTGCACCTTGTAAGTTAATTAGACTGTTACATTGTGTATACTTTGTATATCTAGGAAGCTATAACACAAAGGGGCCTATTTTAAGAAACGATCATAGCACACATGTATTTTGGTTCCATTGTAATGTCTTATTTATAGAAAAAAATACAGAAATATTATCCCAGAAGGCATATGTTCCATATAAAGTTGACAAATGTGACCAAATTAAAATATCATACAGGCAAATTACAGAGAAAATGAAACTGTTTGCCAAAGTGCCTGAAGGGAGCAACAGATTTTTTGATTCCTATAAATCAAGGTTGGATTGCTTTCTAGAAGGCATTTTTCTTTAGACTAGTTGGCTCAATTATGAAATCCTATGGTCTATGTTACCTCAGCATAGAGATTAGACAATCTACCAGTTTCTAGTTATCGGTAAACCTGTCAGCTATATTTAAATGAATACTTTCTTCATATGATCCATCTATAATTGGATGTGGTTGAGGATTGCCTTACAATATCCCAAGAACAAGATTAGGCTATATTTGCATTAATATTTCTTTTAGATGATCCTTCTATAATTGGAATTGTTTGAGGGTTGCTTTAAACTACCCCAGGAGAAAGATTAGGCTTGCTGAGTTTGTATGTGGTGGGGTTTTGGTCACAGGGGAGGGGGCTACTGGCATGGGCCTTGTAAGAAGCTTCAAGAAGCTCCCCCTGCTCCAAGTCAGACTCACCTTTGGCAAAGGCCAAGCCAATCAACAACAGTGTAAACGCTTCTTCTGTAACATATTTAAGAGGGGCAAGCTCTTTTGTTTTCAGGGTTGTTTGGGATAGGGGTGGGACATGAATGAGACAACCATGGGGACACCGAGGTCAGTGTGGAAGGAGGAAGAGAAGTGCACCGGAGCTGCCATTCCCCTGCGGCCCATGGTGAGATGACAGGCTGAGCCTTTGTAGCCCTTGGAGAGCAATGGCAGGGCAGAACCCTGTCTGTGGCTTATGGAGGACTGCACACTGGAGAAGGTGGCTGCACCTAAAGAAAGATATGACTCTGAGGGAAGACTGCACCAGAGTGGTCCATCAATGGGAGGACTACAACCCACAGAAGAGATCCACACTGGTAGAAGTTCATGGAGGACTGTCTTCCATGGGAGGAATACCACATCACAGGGAGGGAGGACTGTGAGGAATTTTCCCTGAGGACAAAAGAGTAGCAGAAACAACAGGGGATGGACTGACCACAACCCCCATTACCTGTTCCTCTGTGCCGCTGGAGAGGAGGAGATAGAGAATGGAGAGCTGAGCCCAGGAAGAAGGGAGGGGTTGGGGGAAAGTGTTTTGAAGATCCAGCTGTATTTATCACTGTCCTATTCTTATTCAATCTGTAAACAGGTGGCAGTTTTGTTGTTTGTTTCCCAAGTTGAATCTGTATTTTTCCTGATGTGAGGTGGAACTTCCTGTGCTCCAGTTTGTGCCCACTGCCCCTTGTCCTTTCACTGGGCATCACTGAAAAGAGACTAGTCCTATCATATCTTCTCTCATCCTACTCTTCTCCAGGCTAAACAGCCTCAGGTCTCTCTGCCTTTCCTCATAAGAAAGATGTTCCAGTCCCTAGTACTATGGTATTATGTGGCTACAAAACCAAAAATAAAAATTCATTTAGTCTGCTTTTGTTTAAAGTGGACAGCTTGAAAAAATATTTTACCTCTTACTGTGTAATTTAAAATACTGCTGTAGAAAGAGCAGAACTTTAATATTTTTATTTTGCCAATATCTAGCCAGTGAAGCATGTGGAATAACAGCAGCAACTTATAGAATATACACTCTCGACTATGGCATGCATTTGATGAGGAATGCTTCAGAAAATTATGTAACCCACAGTATCCATTTTTTAGGTCTTTTTCAGTGTCTTCCTTTTCCTACCAAAAAAAAATGTATCTATCCATGGGTTCTATAAATTTTTGTATCTGTATGTTTTACCTTTTGATCTCCACAAATGCAGAAGGAGCATGATCTTAAAGCTAACAAACTAACTCTATTAATTAGCTGACTTCAATTTGCACCTAAAGTGGATTCGCCTTACCTAACTTAATCCATTTTAAAAGCAGGTCTGTAGTTTAGGCTAGTTCTCCAGCCTTACTCTGCAGTTAATGAAGACATAAGTATCTATAGCAGCCTGCAAACACGCACAAACAAGTATTTCAGATAAATGGGATAAAGCATCCATTCTAAGACCTCTCTTAATTAAAAAGGAAGTCTGGACAATTATGTTAACATGCAGGCCAGGTATTTATGTAGCTGCTATTGTTGATGTAGTTGGGGTTAATTCACGTGTAATTCATTCCTCCTGGAAGATTCAAATACTGTCACACACAAGACATTAACTATACCAAAAAATAGCAAACTATGTCTCAGTGTTCATCTATAGAAGTTAGAGGTTTACAAACAGAAGGGTAAAGTAGGCAAATCCCTACACACCTAAATTCACACCTGTTCAGGATTCATACTTACACACCATTACCATCTGCTTATTGCATGACACAGAAGAGGCTGCCTAATCTCTTCCACCCCAAAATTCCTGCTTTATAAAGGTAAAAACTTAATATATATAAAAACTAAAAGCTGTTTGACAAGAAAATCTAAAATTATCACATTCTTTCAGACAGCAAAATAAAATGTACATCCATCACACAGACTTCCAAGACCGTCCCCAAGCTGAAGTGCCTCAGATCCACAACGTGTAGAAACCAGAGGAAGAGCAGAAGAGAAAGCTTGAGTCTTCCTTCAACACATCCCCAACCACACAAGAACCCAAGAACAAAACGGTCTGGGTACACTGAGTGGAATTTCCAAGACCAAATACAGAATTTTTTATAGCTTCATGTTGTGGTTTAAGGTT